>JAQGCC010000172.1:0-51059 GCA_034698905.1 Xestoiulus laeticollis | reverse complement strand
GCAAACCCCCTCGATCAAAGGAAAAAACCTCCTATCGATATGTATGTTTTTTATCGCATGGGTGTGAGGTTTTGCCTAAAAAACAAAATACCTCGAGAACTTTGACCTAAGTCCCTCGCTTCGCTCCGGACAACGGTCAAAATTCACCCATGCGATAATATGAAAAAAAAAACAATTTTTTCGAGGTGCTAAAAATTGTACACTGTACATTACTACTAAACTAACCTCACTTATACAATTATGAAAATAAATGGACTACACTTACAAATTTCCAGTTAGAAGATAAAGAGCGTACATGTATTGTACATAATCATTAATGTAATTAAAGTCATTTTGCTTACCGTTTAATTTTTCACTTGGAAAATAGTCCCCTTTTAATGACTGAGAATATTATTTCACTACTTGTACTTAGTACTTTACCACCGTTTTCTTTTAATTATAATCCCTCTTTGTAGTACGAGTAATAATCAAGTGCAAAGTCAAAATTGTTGAAGTTACACCTTGAACTTTGGCAAATTGATTGGCTATGAAGCGAATATTTATAATACATGTAGATTAAATAAATTCCTAAATGTCAAATCCATAAATGTAATTATCTGTGCTTCATGGTGACCTCTAATCCGAATGAAATTTTTTTAAATGCTGAACTATTTAATATGTACTCTCACTCTACGTAACTTTAATATCGACGATAAGTTTTCGATCAGAAGCTAGTACAAGTTTTGATGTGCCGTTCTGTATTGTACTCCGAACGGGGCGAATTATAAACCTGTGACCTTTCACCTCAGAAATTCCGTAACAAAAGTTATCGAAATAGCGCTAAACAGCGATAAGTTTCGTAGCACGAGTATACCAAATGTTTACTTAATACAGATAATATTGCATTAGCACTCCAAATCTTCAACTTGATCAATATTTATTGACAAAAATGCTTGATACATTTAAAGAACAGATTACACTTAGGATTGCGTTCAAAGAATGGAAATGTAGTTTTTACCTCGGAAAAACATTGATCTCATCTATTCACGATGGATGACAATTTTTGTAAGAGCAAAGATGTAATGACGTTAATGTTCATTATAATAAAGCTTTAACGTTGACTGGCACGTAAAATGCAACACGTGCTTATATCGGTTTTACGCAAATAAATTGATTAAATTTTAAAACTGAAGTGTTCAACCCGTGGCCAGGGGCCAATTTTGGTTCATCATGGAGCCTTATCTGATGCCATAGCATCCCACCCTTTTATATACAGAGCTTATTGCATATGTAGCCCCGATTTATATCATAAAGTTGATGAAAGCAATGTAAAGTGTACATTTTGAAATTGAGATGGGTGGGAATATTGGCCCACTGGTCAATTTTAGCTAAAAAAGGTAGAACACTCCTGTTCTAAAGGTCGATGCGCTAATAATAAAGTGTGGTATTGTAGTAAGTATAATAGCAATGATACACTTATCAACAATTATTGCAGTAAGCAATTCATTAATATTTATTGTTGTCTTCCATTGTAAAATCCCCTGTCACCAACTGGGTAAATCTCCAAAACTGCACAACGCAATGACATACTTGTAGGAAGATGTTACAAAGGAGACTAGTTCTAAACTACTTGCAATTCTAGTTATTATTGTATGCTCATATGGAAAAAAAGAATTAAAAGTTACTTCTTCCTTCCACCACGTTCCTTCAGCTGCAGCTGGACAACTGTACTAGATAGTATATTATAAAATGCCAAGGAATTGGAATCTTTGAAAAATAGACCCTAAATAAATAAAAGAAATAAAAGTTAAAAAAATCTGTACAACATATACAATATGATTGATAAAAGTATACTGACTTCGTACTGAAGCTTTTGTTTCCCAGGTGGCATGCCGATTTGCTCGTGTAGTTTGGCTTTGATTACGGATACCTATTGATTAAAACAATGAATGATTAAGGATGTAAGCTAATTATAATAAATGGGCAGACATAATCGTTGGATTTAAATAGCCATACCTGTTCAGTTAAAGGCAGCGTTACGTTGAGCATTTGCCCGTTCAATTTCCATTCCGACTTATCGGACATGTTTGGTATCTGAACCTTGAACGTGACTGTGCCCTAAAAGATTAAAAAATAAAAAAAAGTTAAACGTAATTATCAAACACATTGCTTGCATCCGATTTCTGCATCATTAAAAGTACTCAGACAACTGAGCAAGTAAAAATTTTAAAGAGTTTAATGAGGTTTGAGCATGAGGTCATGCTCAAATGCCAATTTGAGTTGAGTTGCATTTTTTTCCCACTAACACAAACTTGCATGCTCATAAATCAATCCTATGCACACCATTTTCCTATGGCAAGTGAAAAAATCCTGAGCATGACCAATGCACCAATCAGGATTCAGAAAAATGTCACGTGCTCTAGGTGCAATTCGAAAAATAACAATTTTGAGGAACCGTTTCATTCCTCAAAAATATGCTCAGTTGTATGAGTACCCTTAATATATCGATAACGTACATTGTGCTTGCGAAGGAATTCTGCTTCTGAAATCAAGGAATCTTCAGTCTTCTGTTTCTTGGTCGGGGGTTCGTCATCGGGAGGAGGAGGATTAGGCGGCAACGGAGGTGCAGATGGAGGGGCTGGCACTGATCCATAAGGTGATGGTGGCATGCCTGGAGCCATTGGCGGGCGTGGTGGGATGGGTGGCCTTGGACCCATTCCTGGAATCAAGAAACATTTAAAGGTCATAAACACATAATAACAAGTTGTACGCTTATACAACAGTTTTATCTGGATTATGGAAATTGCAAACTAAAGGTTATTAATATAACATGGCTCCATAACAGCAGGGCAATATGCATGCCAAATCAGCTAACGATGACTATCCAAAAATTGGCCAAATTCGGTTAATTTATATAGGTGGTCGCAATACAGAGAATTTTATGAAGGAAAACATACATGTATGCACTAAAACTTATGAAAAACCTGTCACTATGCAGAGGTGGTTACTTTACCAGGTTTTACTTTATAAACAAATTATTCACCATTTTTCAGAATTTTAACATTTATATAAGCAAACAACAAAAAAAGCCATAAACAGTAGCACACAAATCAATAAACTACTAAATTATATGATAAAAAAAATTCGAAAATAAATAAAACAAAACGACATTTACCATATGGATACATTAGTTCATGAGGCTCACCCATCATGGTTGGGGGACCCATTGGAGGAGGCCCGACAGGTGGGCGTGCCTGCATCATCATCACCCCTTGAGGTGCAAGGATGGGCTGGGGCATTTGAGGCATCGATTGCATGTTAGGAGGTCGTGCAGGAGTGATAACAGCCTGCGATGGAGGAAGGGTAGGAGGTGCCGGGTTAATCGACATCGACGAGACCTGAGATTGAGGTGGCATAGGAGGGGGTTTCACCGGAGCAGTGCCTGGTGGTGGAATGGGAGGTTTAGGAGGCATAGACAGCGACGACTGTGGCTTTGAAGGACCAATTCGTTCCTTCTCTTCATCAGGCCTAATGACAAAAATGGGAACACGAGTTAAATTATAAATTTAAAACACTGCAGTTAGACGTGGCAAAACTGAAAAATCAATGCAATTCTTACAGAAGCCCTTTCACTTTGTGGATTTGATGAATCTGTTCCTCGATAGTAATATTAGCACGTGCAGCTCTCGTGGCAGCCTCCATGCTAGCTGTGTGTCCATCCCAAGTCACTTTATCGTCCCTGCGTTTGTCTTCCTCGCCGATCTTCTTACCGATAGCAGTTTCCTCGTCTCCGATACCGAAAATATCGGTACGACGCTCGGCCAATTGTTTCAAGCTGCTTTCAATGGCAGAACCTGTAAAAAAATTCCATTAAGCATCACATCAAATCGGAATTGTAACATGCTGCAATTTCAAATACTGGTTGAGCACAAACCTGCAGCGTAAACCTCTTCCTGTTGCATTTTCTCATTCATGGCTCGATCCCTCTGTTCCACCCATCTTGGATCAAGCAGCCCAATACGCATATGTTCCTGTACTTTGTTAACGGGAATTCTTTCACCGGTAATAGGAGAAATGAGATATTCGTCTGGTGCAGGAGCACGATGGGTCTTGGAAGCTACAAAACAATTATAATAAGTTTTATGGTCATTATTTCACACACGAGTCAATATAAACGGTGAACTTACCTTTAGGATCGTAGTCCTTGCGAATAAGCACTTGCTCTGGATTAGGTGGCAGCGGAGGTGGCTGAGAAGCGCTGCTTGCAGATTGATTTGTGGTTTTGCTTTTACTTGGTCGTTCGTCGTCATCGGATGAATCTTCCTCCATGTCTTGTACCTGATATGTAACCGATTATAAGTTTCTACACGCTGGTAATTGAAACCAACTTTGCATGTTTCAAAGTTATTAAATGGAAATGTACCTGAGTGTTGTCGACATTAGTATTACGCCTATCATCTTCAACCTCGCTCAATTCCTGATCAGATTCGACTTCCATTTTATCATCATCGCCCAGCTCGTCGAACCTTTCCTGTGCAAGGACACGAGTGCCGACCTCCTCCGGCGTTGTTGGTGGTGGGAACTGACCTGTTAATTTATGATAAATACTTAAAATATCAAGTTCAATGTAAACAAGCAAATTCAAAATGAGAACTTATGACTGTAACATACCTTGTTCATACGACTGATAGTCAACAGTTTCAACTATCACAAAATCGTGCCAATCAATCTGGGCATAAGCAACTAAATTAGAAATGATAATTAATTAGAAATTTTAGTAATGATCAAATAGTCTTTTTTAATAAATAAAATCCTAAAATACATAATACACGGAGATTTTATCAGGTATAGCAATTTACCTCTTTCTCGTTCAGCTTCCTCTTCTTCACGGCGTTTCTGAGCCTCAATCAGTTTAGTCCACTGAACACGGTATTCAACATGGTCCAGTACCTATAAACCAGAACATATAGAAAAAATATATTTGGGTATTGCGAATTGCATCAGGTTTTCAAGAAGCATTTAACTTATAGTGCTTACAGCTTTGGAATCGCCAGATTCCTTCTTCAACTTATTCATAAGGTCCTTAGGAGGAATAAGTACTTTGGTGTACTGCTCTAGCAATTTGGTGAAATAGTTAAAGAGACTGTGCTGGGGCCTTAAAAAATCAAACTGATAATTGCGTTGTTCTCGATTCATCAAGTTGGTTAAGAATTGACGTCCATTTCTCGCCACAAACTGGGCAGTGAGCTTCACAACGTCCCTACACAATTATAAATGTGCAATGTATCAAATTGATCAAAACAAGTACATTATTGCTAAAAATAAAAATGTGGTTTTACAGATCAAATGCAGAAATTGAAGGTGGATCAGCAATGAATTCGAAATCCACAGGTGGCTCCTTTGGGATGAAGACCTTCTCGAGAATTTTCTGAACATCTTGTGTCTTTGGCTAAACAATTTAATGAGAAAAGCTTGTTACAAATAAAAATCTCACTTAATTTAAAAAGAATGCAGAGTGAGCAGTTAACATACCTTGATAGGCTGAACTGGGCCAGCTTCTAAAGCTAATGAATTAAATGATAATTTAGTAAAACGAAAGGAGATTTTTTTAAAACCGTCATTAACATTCATATTAATTCGAAAAAAAATATAATTACCAGTTCTTCCTTCTCTGAATTCCTTAACTTTGTGTTGGTAATATGCATTATAGGGATCACCAGGCTTCAAAAAATTGAATTTCGGACTGTTGATTTCCTTTTGACAAATTCTGGCTTCGAATTCAGGTCCTGCAAAGACAATATTTCCATGCAATGTTTACTGCAGGTGTAGAAGCAACGCCACGTTTTTTAAATCATGCATGGTACTTACCATTTCTGGCAACAAAACTTGCAGTCTTATCAACAATATCTAACAACAGCGTTCAGGAAAAACAATGAAGAAAAACCTACATAGTAACAGCAATGCGTTAATGAGGGCAAACGCCTTATTTGTGCATAACTTAATGAGTTTGAATTCAAAGCATGAATAAAAGCAAAGAGTGTTTGAGATGCAATAACACATTTGAGAAATATGTAAATCAAATCGTTAATGGATTTGTATTTCGTTTGATTAGATTTCGGACATGGTCAGTTAAGGGCGTTTATAAGGTGTCCAAGTCTATTATAAGACTTATAAAAGTCTATTATAAAAAGAATTTCCTGTTTATAACCATGGCTACATCCATCACAAGGTTACAATACAGTAGGAATAATCTAGCTACGAAAACGATCATTTTGAGACCTGAGAATTTAACCGGTAAATCCTAGAAAGCGTAGAAAAACGCAAACTTTAAAGTAATGTCGATGAAAGACATTCTTATGTGTTACCTTTTCACTCCATATCGAACACCGGTAGATGTATAAACAATGCAACTTTGCCAACATAATCAAATAGGAATTTGCAGACCACGTTAGGCCTAACATTAAATTCAAAAGGATACTTCGCACTTCTGGTGGTGGATAAATTATCCCGATTACAGGTTTACTAGTTGGAGTTTCTTGTTTTCCACTTTCAGGTCGTTCTTCGGTTTCATTTGCCACCGAATTGACATTGTTTTCAACTAAAACTTCGGCAGGCATTTTACTTTACGTTGTCCAGCATACACAGATGCACAACAACGATGCATCAAGTATTGAAAATACTTTAGCGCCACCTAGGTCATTATACTGTGCCTAGGTTCTTTGTGAATCTGCACGCAGAGTGGCACACGAATGTTCTTTAGCTCGCATTTGAGCCCTCCATTAGAAAGGCGTAATCCTAGTAGGCTGGTAGATTTTTTAAAAAGAGCATTGGTATTTAAATGTCGAGAAAATGTTAAAATTACACAAGATATTTCAGATATAGGATATAGGACACTTTCAATACGTTGTCCTACAAAATTTTGTCAATCATTTACTTAAATTCTAAAAATAATAATATAAAACTATAATATACTGACCACATATCTTTTAATTCCCAGTGAAAGTTTGCATGGTTTAATTTATTATTCTATGATCTAGCCAACAAAAACAAATACTTAATTGAGATACATTCAAGATATTGAAGCGAAATTTTTATTGAAAATCAAGTTACAACCGAATATGTTTGAGCAGTTCAAAACCATGAAAATGGAAGGATCGAGATGCAAAATTATAGCAATATTAGCGTGGCACAGATTTAAATTTTCACCGAAATCAAATTATTTCAACGTTAATGTTTTGCACACAAAAAAACTGGATAAAGTCAGATTCACATCGTCCATCTGCTTCAAAGCTAATGCTTTCGGTAAAACTTGCCTAATAATGAAAAAAAAAGGGGAAAATAAGACTGCACGTATCTTGCATGATAATTTTGGCCAAAATAATCATCACATCAATTTGATAACAGAAAATGTTCTAATGGCAAACAAAACAGCCAAATAACTTTTCAGGGCTAACCCTGAATAAGCAGTACGGGCTACAATATCCCAAAATCCCAAATTAGGATTTAGATCCAAGATAGCCTACAGATTTTAAAGACATCTTCAAAACACAGAAAACTGAATCCAGGAAAAGGGTACGAGTCATCACCAGTTTCGAGAAGCATACGGCTATCAAAAATAGCCTAACTACGATTACTACATAAGCAAGCAGTTTGATCTAAATCCTCATTCAGATTTTGAAAATGATAGACGAAAGGTGAACTTTCGTACGTAGAAATGCAAGATTTCAACGTGTAGAATAATAACAGCGAATCCTAAAGGTTGCAAACTATAAATTTAAAAATGACCACAGTGGGGTGTGACAAATTACGAGCTTCTTGACGAGGAACGGGATCGGGATTTGCTGCGTGAATCGGAGCGGCGCCTGCTGCGCTTCCTCGGGCTAGACCTACGTCGACTGCTAGAACTTCGTCTAGGAATGTAGGGTCGATACCTGGAGCCTGCTGGCCGCCTTCCCCTTCCTGGACTTCGCTTCCTGCTCCGGCTATCGCTCTTGCTACGCCTCCTACGCCCTCCCACTCTGCTGCGGCTCCTGCTTCGACTAGGACTAGGACTGTGGCGGCGCCTGTCCCTTTGTCGGCTGCGACTCCTGTTGTACCGCTTGCGTTCTCGGCTATCTCTGCTCGATCGACGATAACGGCTTGAGCTTCTGCTCTTGCGCCGTGCCGTCCCGCGATTACGGCTTCTAGAACGGCTAGCCCTACTTTTGCTGCGACTCTTTTCGCGGCTGCTGCTTCTTCGAATCGCCTTTTTATCCTTTTCTCGGCTTTTGCTCCGTGTCTGAGACTTGCGATCTCTGCAAATACAAGTTTAAATTAAATTATTTTCGAAATTTTGAATACTGAAAACAACTAAAAGGTACAATAAACGAATCAATAAACATACTTTGAACTGGTGCTAGGTGACCGCTTCTTTTCTGGAAACTTAGATGGTTCGTTCGTAAGCAACTCATGCCCCTCCTATAGTAAAAAAACAACGTTAGTTAAGACTTGCATATCAAAAAGATATTAAAAGGGTTGCATACCAGACTAAGCCTTTTTTTCTAAATTAATTTTGGAAACAGTTAGGAACAAACGGAACGTACGAGGACCTCGCATAAAAATTCATTATTTGTTTAAATTTCCTGTTTATGTATATGTATATTCCATTTCCTGGAAATATGTAAAGTTTACCAGACCCTCTTCAATTATAAACTTTATAGACATATTTCCGTAAAATGAAATATACATATTCATAAACAACATTTTTTAACAAATAATAGAATACTTATGCTAGGTCCTTGTACATTCCATTTGTTACTAACACTTTCCAAAATTAAATTAAAAAATAATTTAGAAAAAAAAGGCTTATTCTGGTATGCAACCCTCTTAAAACAAAATGAATTGAAAAGTATATTTAAATATTCAAAATACCTCAGCAGTGGCACCTTTATCCAGTGCATGAACAATTTGATCAGAATCAGGCTGTTTCACTTCTTCGGTCATCTGTTTCTGAAGCAGCTCGAGAGTGCTCACCTCGACTGTCGGCAGGGTGGCCTCCGGTATTGCTTTCCACATACTGACAGCTTCAATCGGAGATGGTGCTCTCGGTGGTGCAGAACCCACAGGCTGCCCATCGCTTCGAATTTCGCCAGGCAACAGGATATCCTCCAATAAGCAGGGCAAAGGTGCTGCATACGGCTCTTTCCCGACAGACTGCAGTTTTGAATCGTCAGGCATGCTAGGGGGTGTAGGACGAGGAACAGGTGGCAGCGGTGGAGACTCTTCTGTCTTTGACTCTTCGTCATCGCTAAGGTCCATGTCTTGAACACCCACAACTTCCGAGACCGGTGGGATGGTCGTTGCCTGGATTCCGCTATTTATTGTCGGCAACGGGGGCAGTGGAAGAGCGTCTGCTTCCACACCCGGGGGAGGAGGAGGAGGGGAGGGAGCCATGGGTACGAATTTAGGCACCTGCATTCTTGCGACATCGACCGGTATTGGCGATGGTTCAGTTAAATCCACTCTGCCAGTTTTGGCTGGTTTCATTTCGACTTCATCCTCTTCTTCGTGATAGGCTGCGATAATCTGTGCCTGGCGGTGGGCGGTAGAGGCATCGGGTGGAGTCTTCGACGGCGATTTCGAAGAACGGCTACTGTCGCTATGCCTAGAAGGTGACCCATAATCCTGCACTAGCTTACGTTGTGGTAGCGGAGAAGCCGCTTTTGTGGCAGGAGACTTCTCCCTATCTTTTCGTGGCGATGCCGCGCGGTCGGCAGAAGCAGACCTGGATTTGCGTAATGGCTTGCCATCGTCCCGAGCTCTGTCTCCGGAAGCAGCCACCTTGGGTGAAGCCCGTGACGTGGCTGGTTTGCGGTAAGGAGACCGGCTTGCAGAAGAAGAGTCCGACCTTGACTTCCTACGTGGACTTCTGTAAGGTCTTCTTTGGCGTCCTCCTCGGGGTGAAAACCTGGAAGGTCCGTCTCGCCTGCGACCGCCAAAGGAGTGTCGTTGACGTCGGTTTTCGGCATCGGAGCCCGAAGATTGGCTACGAGATCGCCTCCTTGTCTGACGATTATCTCTATAATTGTGCCTTCTATTTCTGCGAGGTGAAGACCTAGAACGCGGGGCCCTGGAGCGCGACGGAGACGAGCCGCTGGAGGATCGTCCTCTTCTAGGCGACTGCTTAGCATCTTTCTTTCGTTGTTTACCCGACGACCTTTTCGGGGATGTGCTTTTAGATCTAGCACGCTTGGGCGAAGATTTGGACGCATGCGACTTTTTGTGATGTCTCGGCGGTGGGGAGCCACTTGCAGACTTCCTCCTAGGAGAGGACTTTGATTCAGATTCTTTTAGGGGTGTGTCGACAGGGAGAGAAGGCAAACTACCCAAATCTTCCGTTTTAGGCTGAGGCTCGGGAAGCGGTGCCGCATCCTTCGCACGAGTTGGCGACTCGCTAGACGACTTGCGCAGAGTGGACGCCTTAGAATCTTTCGGGTGAGAAACACTGAGCTGCTGAGGCGAAAGCTCGGTGATCTTACCTCTAATCGGAGACCTTGATTTCTCTTTTGTTGACGGCTTCGCTTGGTGCTTTTCCGAATGATGGCTGGACGTCGACGATCCAGACGAATGCCTCTTTCTCTCCTTGGATCCTCTTGAGCTCCAATTTGACTTGAGGGCCGGAACGCCGGTCTTCGACTTTTGGCCAGCTTCTTCGGGATCCCTAGGTTGCAGAACTGACTTACCATAGTCTTGAGCTCTCGTTTTTAGGTGATGACTAAGAGCGAGGTTTCGCAGTTTGATTTCTTCGTCTTCGTCGTCTGTTTTGGGAAGTTCCTCTTCGACGAATTTTCTGCCTTCCTTGATCTTGCCGTCATCCATAGAAGCAGCATCCTTGGAGTACTCACTGGTAGCTTGGATGGTAACACTGCCACTCCATTCTTGTTTCTCTCCAGAATCCCTAGCAGAGAAAAACACTACTATTAACAACAGATGCAAGGTTTAAATAATTTGTGTAACATTCAGTTATCCCAGCCACTTTTAGGGATAAAAATATAGGAATTATAGGACATTTTCTTTGAAAATATAAGACAAATATAGGACAATAATTATAGCACAAGATGGCAAACACTTTCATATTCAATATTTAGGACTTTAATAAGGACAAAATTAACCGTGTTTGTAGTGCATTGTTTTTTGCAAAGAATATAGCGGTCATAATAACTGGAATAAATGTAAAATTTTTACAATAATTATGCAATTATTCAGAGGGTACTTATAACTTTTTTTTAGGAATATTTAGGACGTTCAGGACTTGTTTGTCACCCTGGTTATTACAATCCTATACAAAAGTTAATGAAAATATAGGACAATGTAGGACGACGTCAAAAACATAGGAATTTATAGACAATATAGGACGGCTGGGATACCCAATTACAGTTCGATTAATGCTGACAACAAATTTCTTACCACTTGCTTTGGCTTCCTTCATACGCTCTCGGGTACTTTATCGGGTAAGATACATTTTCCTTCGCAGCACTTTCACGATCAAAAGACTCTTTCCTAGATTCGTGTTCACCATTTTGACTAAGGATGTCGCTGTCCCTATTTCTGTCTTCTCGCTCTGGCTCCCTTAATAAATCACGATGGCTGCAAATTAACAAAATATTTAAATGCCATTCTTTTTAAAATCATGTAATTGGTTAACATCCTAGTAAACTCCTTACCGTTGCTTTGACCCTGTCTCGTCAGCCTTATCTTCAATGGGCTTATCCCCTTGCCTTTTCTGATACTCTGAAAGCGGAACGACTCTTGCTTGGGCTTGTCGCCAATGAGGTGGTGTGTAGCTCCGTGACCTACTTCTAGATCTCGACGGCGTACGATAACGCTACAATTTAAGTTATAAAAGTTTGAGAGTTGCTTAGTACGATGACAGGTAATTCTGTTTTAAGATGCACAATTATAAAGATCTTATTTTCTTACCATGAATCCTCTGCCCTTAATTTTTCTTCCGGAACGAGAAACGTGCTGGCGTTTCTGATAACTGCTGCGACGACGCCGATCATTATCATCTCCTCTGCTTTTGCTAACAATACAATCATAAGTTCAGAGCACAAAATATAGCTCTAGCAAAAATAATGCAATAGCATAATTTATGCAGTTTTTAGTAATCTAAATTCTACAATCATCATCTGGGGGAGCAAAACAATGACTGAAATTTGTCTGTTTTCGTGTTCGTGCGGAAAATGTAAATAAAGTTTGGATTTGCATGTCATTTGCTGACTGTAGGATACTGACCTTTCTGGATGCCCTTTTTCTTTAGGCGACGATCTTCTCATTAGAAAATTACTAGGCGGAACATCTGGGATTTCTTCAGGTTTAACTGTGCACACAGCTTCGTCTGTTCCAACAATTTCCCCCTCTTCTACCTTTTGTTTTTCACTAAGATACATTAAAACCATTTAAAATACAGCGATAACTAAAAAGATGAAAAAACTAGAACAAAACCATAGTTGTAATCGGCAGCAATTTCAGTGTGTATATCATTGATGCACGAAATTTACACCTGCAGTGGATTATTCAGGTACCATCGTGTATACACCATCTCTATGGAAAAACTATGAATGGCCCAACTACGCCTTTTACCAAGTATATTTTGGCATTACAACAAAAATAGCTTTACAAGTACCTTTGTTCACGTTTCTTGTCTTTCTTGTGCTTTTTCGACTTTTTCCTCTTCTTCTTTTTCTTCTTCTTTTTCGCCGATCCTTCCGAAGACGAAGCTGTGTCGGATTTGCTTTCACCTTCTTCGGTTGTTTCGGAAGCTGCTCGTTTACGCTTTTTCTCTGTTAGTTGCAATTAAAGAAACAAAGCGAAAGATTTAAAAACCGTAATCGTGCAAACAAACAAAAAATACATGCTTAATTTCCCGTACCTTTTGGCTTCATCTTTGGTACAAGTTCTCCACAGTTTGCCACCCTGACATCTGACACTGGTTTACTGTTTGCATCAACCTTCTGGTTTTCGATACTTGAGACAATTTCTTGACCGGAAATCACGTGACCAAAAACCACGTGGACCCTTTAAATTTAGATAATTAGTATTACAAACAGCACATTCTTAGAAAATTTGTGACAAACTCATGCCGATGGCTGGCTACCGAGCGTGTGGTTCAATAATTAGAATTCAACAATATGTCCAGTCAAAATATTTTTAAGCAATGGTAGAAAGCCATCGGAGATTATTTAAAAATGAGACACTTACCCATCTAAATGAGGCGCTGGTTTGGTTGTTCTAAAATGGGGGATACACGGAAAACTCAGATTAAAGACCTCTGCATCCTTAATGGAGTAAAAAGAAAAACACACTCTGACAATGTAGAATACCTATCAGGTGGGATGATTTAGTAAAAAGCTTAACCCTTGTGATGAGAAACTGCGACGTTTCGTCGATAACAGTAGTGATGGAGAAAGCTTTGAACACATTTTTGCACATTATAACACAACATTTCAAGATTCAAACCTTTCGCTTGAAATTTGCAAATCCCATCATCACTTCTTGCGGAACAGCTGCTAACCATATTTCATTTTTGTACATACATTGGTTGCAAATGTATCTAAGCTAAGCTGGACTGTGAGGACATCAAATTGTTTTATTATGTAACATGGGTAGCTAAGAAATATACGAAATAAATAGTCTTACATGAAAAATTGGGATCCATTGGTGTCCTTGCCTCGGTTTGCCATTGACAACAGGAACGGTCTCTCGTGCTTGATATCGAAGCATTCATCTTTGAAAAACAGAAACAAAATATAAAAACCCAAAAATATTTTTTTTAAAAACTGGTTGATGTAAAGCTAATAAGCTATTGAACTTGGATAAGGTTTAAAATTAAGTCAATCAACAGATTCCATCATTGGAGGAATATGATCATTATAATATGATTAAAAGCCTAAGCTTATATGAAATTAGATTTGATTTCAATCATTCATCAGATAAAAACAAAATATTTTACCAACTTATGCAAAATCATGAAAGAATTACATTAATCACATCAACAATGATGAAGAGGATTAATTAATACCTTTAAAAGTTCCTCCATAAATCGACTCCCCTCCAGTTCCATTTCCTATAATAAATTCAATAAATTTAATTGCACATTCAGAAAATAAAAGACTAAACATCCAGGATAAAATCAAAAGATCAATTACCAGAGGAAAAATCTCCACACTGGACCATGAAGTCTTTCACAACACGGTGAAATGGAACTCCTTTATAATGAAGTGGTTTACTAGTAGTTTTACCAAGTCCTTTCTCACCTGAAATTTGTGAAAAGTTTGAAAAGCATTAGGCATTACTTTCACTGATTGTATTTTAATACAGGTAGCATATAAAAATAATCCGTTTCTTACCAGTGCACAAAGCCCGGAAATTTTCACAGGTGACTGGCGAGACATCAGAAAATAGTTCTAGGACTATTCGTCCGGCTGAAAATAAACGACATATGAATACCATTGTAACAAAATCACAAATACACAAGGAGAAAAATGCACTGAACAAGAAAATTTCATACCTGGTACACCATCAAGCTCCACATCAAAAAAACATCTTGGACGATATTTAATCGTCATCTTGGAAACTGCAACTGTTCAGCTATTTTTAAAATAGAAAAATCAATTATAAACACCTTAACGACATTATAAAACGTTTTTTGATAGAATCCGATATGTAAAATTCTGTGTAAAATGCCGTACATACGCATGTAATTATGACCTCAGGCCTAATGCAAAACAAAACTAGGCTATAGGGCTCGACTCTACCGGCTTTTTTGAATCACAAATAAAATACGTTCGTTTTTTAAATAGTGGCTCAAAACAGCTGATAAACTTATAAATAAATTGAGATTCGACCGACAAATTTTATTTTCAACGAACAGAAATATATTATTTTTAAATTTTTCCAGGCCTACGTGTGCGAAACGAAACCGTTGTAGGCCTAACAACGCCATGAGGGCATGAACGAAGCCCAAAAATTTCTATCAAAAACTTTTAATACAATGTTTCACCTCCAGTGATATTATAATCTCAATTCCTAAAATGCTACTAATGACATGATATTAATAAATACCTTTTTATGCAGTTTAAATGAACGACTTCAACGGAATAACAAATCAAAACGCCATTTACAAAACAAAGCAAGAAGAAATGGCGACAAGACAAAATTGACAAATACACTACTACTAGCGCCACCTTTACTGCGCAATTGCGCATCACTTTCTAAATGAATTGCTTTATAGCGCTTTTGCTAAATGCTGCTTGATTTTATAAATACGTATACAGTTGTAGTACAGTGTCACTATACCAAATGTAGTTGTAGTTTGAAATTTATATCTATCTATAACCTAATCATAGAATCATGGTAAAACAAATAAAACGGAAAAACATAAAAAATTAGATAACACTTAAAGTAACTTTTGCTTGCATAGAAAACATTTTTTTACAGAATGAGACGCCATAAACAATTTTTTTTTATTGAGTATAACTTTTGTATATAAGAATTATCTTGATTTTAGGAACCTCGATCATATTATATGAACTCTTCAGCATGTGGCTCCTGCCGTTCTTGCGATGCGTTTTTTAGCTTGCCCAGGTTTCAATCAGGGAAAATTAATATTAAATACAAGTAATACTTGTAATAAAATTCAACCTCGATTTTATGAACCACATCTGGTCCCAATTAGCTCATAAAATCGAGATTATACTCTACACACTTTGCAATGTGTGCTTGTTGTGCAATGTGCAATGTTGCTTTGTCGAAATATCGATTTTTATTTACAATTTCAATTCAATTCAACTCAGTACCCTACAGTCAGCAAATTAATTTGATTATTTTTTGAAATCTGTATGTATAAACATTGTTAAAATAAAAACTTTTGTTATATTTTAGCAGGATATGTACATTTTGTATTGCATAGCAACAATTCTAACTCAAAAACAATTGGAATCGATTTCCTTATTTTAATTAAGCCCTTTCTAAAAAAATAGAACGAGGAAGGTGGATCCGGACCTAGCTCTTGCATGAACATATCTTTCTGGTAACCAGTATGAAAATAATCAAAGCTCATTCAGTTAATGTGAATTCTTACATCGGCAGCCCCAACGGTTAAACTTCATATGTAGGCTAATATGTGACATCATTTTGCTTGGAATGAAACATTCCGATTTTTCATAAATCGAAAAACTATAGGTGTCGCTATAGCTAGGCCAATATAGGCCTAAATGTCGTCATATTTAGTTCAATTTGATTTAGCCAGGAGTCTATTTCGAGGATACTCAACATAAAATTTCATAGATTATTTTTAAACCTGCGGGAAGCAGCCAGCAATAAACTAATGCGTGTGAATGGGAGCAACAATTGATGTTTCCAACGTGACCAGCTTTGAGCAAAATAGCGTCAGACTAGAAAAATAAACAGCTCTTGTGAACCATTCAACTAAAATGAATACCTTTTGAAGAGAAAACGTGCCTTACAAGTTCAGAAAGCTATAGCCTCTATACTTCAACGTCTCTAACTTTTGATCATTTATGGTTGAAAATGCACCGAATTTATCGTGTGTTATAGCAGCCTGTAGCAAATGTGTTTACTTTTTAATTTTCTTGTTTTCACATCGATTTCAAATATCTGAATGGACTGAACATAGTGACCATGTATAATACTATTAGTCAAAATTGTTTAGAACCAGATTTTTGTATAAAGGAAATAGCATATCACGAGTTGAGAAACTAGACCATATTAATATTAGAAAAAAAAAAAAAAATTAACAATTAAAAGCTTTAAAATTTGGGAAATTTTTTGTTAATTATGAGTAACTTAGTATAAGTGAATTGTTTTTATTCGTTCAGAAAATGTGGTCACATATAACATTATAGGCTAGAAGATTTCAAGCTGTTATCATAGGCTTTCAATATAAATCAATGGTGTGGATCAATTAAGTTCTAAATTCTAATCAGGGAGCTTCCAGAAACCTAGTGGATACTTTTACAGAGAAATTTTACCCCCCTCCTCTTCCCTATCTCTGTGGACTATTGTTGATCCCCCCTGGTCCACGTGGACTGATAATTTTTCGTCATTTTCTTTTCTAAAAATGACCTCATTTTTTGCCTTTTTCTGCTCTAAAAATGACGTCATTTTTTGCTTTATTCTTCTGCTCTAAAAATGACATCTTATACGGTCAATTTTAGTGGTCAAAATTGTCATAAACGTCCACGTGAATTTACGGAACACCCCTCCCCATGTGGACTTTTGTGGATTTTCTTGGACCCCTGCCCTTTAGTAGTCCACGAGGTTTATGGACACTCCCTCAAGCATTGATAATATTATAGCTAAATGCCAAATGATGGGAAAAGAAGCGTTGCAAAAAAATCAACCAACAGAATAATTGAAATTTTATTCAAGTGACTGAATTTCTGTTACAAGGATAAACTATAGGCGTATATTTTCTAGATATTTTTTAATTCAGAAATGACAATTGGAATGATAGTAGATGTATATGAAAATAAGATGCATGCACATATTTTATAAATGGAAATGTTAATAATTTCATAATTGAACATGATAGTTAGATTTTGAAACAGTCTCGCAATTATTCATTATACATTGCGTTGATGATCTCGTTAATCCACTCAAAACCAATTAACAGGACAGAGAATAGATTTCTAATAATTTGTATATAGTTAATGTGGTATATGTATCACACAACTTTGATGTAATGTAAACGTTAGTAAAGTTATATATATAAGTCATCTTTTGGCATGTATACGCGAAAAGATAAAAATATGAAATACGCATATAACTTATTATTGAATTACCATTTACAGAACTCACATATATATAAACATGTAAATTAGTTCACTCAAATTATTTGAAAATTTCAGGTACACTACATTTCATCATCCACGCTATATAAAACGCATTTAACTCATATGGAATTAAGAATTTATTTGCTTATTAATGACTTACTTAATTTTCGAATCGTACGATTTATATACATTTATTTTTCATAAATACTGTACACTTCGTTCATCATACGGCTCGTATAAATCAATATACCACATTCACTATGAACTTGATAATCATATAAAATATTCACGACCAATCATAAATGCAATAATAAAACATATAAGACACTAAGGGTAATAACTTGTGTAATATGGATCATTTATCGGTAGTTTAGTTTTTTTTAAATAGCATTTCACTTCTTAAAATGATATGATGTAAATATTTAAATCACCCAAAATAAATATAATATTTTCAAGCAACTTAATTGTGTGCATTAAAACTTAGGAAAACAAATTTCCCAAATTTTGCCAACCTAATTTTCAATTCGATAAAACATACTGAAGTAATATAACACAAAAATGAAAATTAGTTTTGCACAATCAAACTTTTAAGGAAATTAAATGCTTTACAAAATAAATAAATACTATAGGCTTGCTGTCTAAGAATTTTAAGTCATTTTTAAAGTGATTTAAAACATATTTTAATCATATATAATTCTTAGCAATAGTTAACAATGTTTGGGGTATGCAATCCATAAAACACGAAATGGTACATGTTAAAAACAAATAACTCAAGAAAGATAGTCTATATACATTAGATTATGACTGCAATAAAATCAGATTTAAATTATCAGAATTTTCTGTCGACATTTAACTAGCAGAAATCTGAAATTTATCGGCCATTATCACTTATGGGTTTTATTCTCTTTAAACCAAATGAAGGTAATCATGAATTAATTCTTATTGACACATTCAACGTACCTCATACTGCTCGTATATCCCAACATACCGACAAAATCCGATTTTGTATATAATGCCTGACTATAGGAGAAAAACATTCCGCTGAGTTTGTGGAAGGCAGTTAATTTATTTACAGGGAAGCCTAAGACAACACTATAAACGTGCGCATGCGTATCCACATCGTAAATATATATTCTACAGCCGTTACTATTCGCATTATAATTATATGATGATGATGATGACGATGCTATAAAAACTAAAGGGTCATAAAACACTTCGTAGTTTGGCCATATCGTCCATTCTAAGTCTCGTTACACCAGGTTTGCCATTTTCCAATAACAAAAGTGCATCAATTTGCAGTGTATTACATACGCAGAATCAAATTAAGAAAATACATGTAGTCTCACATAAAATTAAGTACGTGCATGCTGGCTTTATACGACATGAGCAGTTCATTGATTTTCCTTAAATCCTTAAATTTCCTAAAATTTTGGACGCAGAGATTGCTAAATAAACCATCGTTAGTATATTTGCCATTACATTTTCAGGGATGTTAAGTTGGACGATTTAAACAGGGTTTCTGTAAATGACCAAGATTGAAATAATATTTGTAGTTTGAATCTACAGGGTAAATTTTTTTTTAATATTTGGACAGCATAATATTCATTATATTTTTTGAATAAATTTTATGAACCATTTCCATTAGACAATAACAAACAACCATCAATTTGGCTAGATTCTAATTATTTTGTTCATCATGGACTTGCTTTTCGCCTTGTAATGTTTATATAACCTTGGTTTTTCAAAAAAAAAATCTAAAAAAAATATTGAAAATTCAATTTATCTTGAAGGAACCTAAAGTAGGGAATGTTAAAATTGCTGCAAGCTTACGAAAAGTTATCGACCAAAGATATTAGACATTTAACATTTCCAAAAAAATCGCCAACGTTATATATATCATCATTACTCATTAAGATGACTCAAAGAGTTACAGAATTCGTGTTAATAATTCAACGTTAGTTGCCTAGTTGTTTAAACAATTTCGCCTACGATAAGTCAGACAGTTTAAATGCATAAAATAGGGGTGAAAATGTCTGATAATGGAAATTTCTGGATCCGCCTCTGTCATCGGCCATCGTCCTATAATCGCCAAATAGCAAGTGTCACATAATCACCAATGGCTGCATGGTATATGAGAATGATAAAATATGTTGTGGGAAGATAATCCTCGCATAAAAGTTATGTTCATTTTTATAAAGTCTGCAAGAATTGGGTCTCTCATCCTCGGAAGTGTTCAGGCTTTTAAAATTGTGTTATACACGTACATAACAAGGATTAATAATTTCTAATTAAAAGTCATGGCAGGCTATATTACTGTATATTCAACGGAACAATTTAATGGCAGTGACCAGTGCACGCAGATATCATTCCATTTTAACCCAATTTATAAGTTAATAGTCATATTCTAGCTTAATGCTTCCCAAAGGGTTAAATTGACCAAGCATCACTGGATCACACCTTTAGCAAACAATGTTGAATGTCAGACTATCACACTTCAACACGCCCTTTCGCTTGCAATTGATATTATGTCAAACTTTTCGTTGATAATAACTCATAGCAACAAAATTGATAATTGATGTTTCAATTAAATAATGTAACCGCTACATGACAAGTATAACATTATGGTGGTTGAGTTATGTATATGAACTGTTCTGTAAAATTAGTATTTTCTATGATAGTCAATTTATAATATATTCAACATAAAGTGTTTAGATAATTTATAGTGTTCTGTAGGGTGCCCAATTTAATTTGAGCGATATGTAGAATTTAATTTATGCAATAACCTTTAGAGACTGCATCTCCAATCGTGAAACTCAATTCAATTAATTATCCAGTAAAGTATAATTTCCAAGTCTGCTAAAATATATGATTCTGAGCCCTACGAATTACATGTGTATTTATGTTATAAACTTTAATGTAAACAAGTATCCAGTCCATCAAATTTGTGATATCTGCCTTAGCAAACCTCAATGAACTTATTACCCTACTTAATTGCATTGTTAGGCGCTACATTAAATTATCAAAAAGCGAATTAAATATGTTCCTTTCAGAATTCTAATTAAATTTTACGGTTGTATAGGAAAGATATGCATCAAATGGTTCACATTATTAGAGTCCTTTATGCATGCACACATTCCAGTAATCAAATTATCAATCAAAACCTCATTAGCCAAGTAAAAATGGTGGAAAAAATATTAAAATTGACATAACTAAAGTTAGATAAATCACATTTAATTGGATATGCAATCCGTATTTAGGCATGTCTAATATTGCTGTTGGTCTAATCATTAAATTTAGAAAACTAAGTTACTGTGTTTATGACAGAAGATAAATTGAGTTTGTCTAATCGATAATCATCAAAAATCGGTTATATACGTCGGGAAAACGTCAGAAAAATAAATATCATGAAAATAACTATATTATTCTAAATATTGATGATAATTTACATTTGCTTTATAGTCAAACATTAACTTACTTTAAAGTTCTTCTATTATCTGCATGTATACATGCAGATTAAAATTGCAAGATTACAGCCTTAAATTTCTTAATTTTCGCAACTAATACAGTTTCTTGCAAAAAACGAAACTAATTTGTATATTTAATTGGAGTAAAATATCATCTAGATAATTAAGAAATACTACCTGTCAAATAATAAGAATTCTATGATGGAAAAATCGATAATCTGCCATGACTCTGCACAAAATGGAACATAATCTGCTTTTTTGGTATAGTTAGTAAAAAATCCATAATTTCGGAGAGTGGTGAAATTTAGTCAGGAAACCGAATCCTGAAATTTATATATAAACTCTGTTGATTTAAGCAGTTAATGAGCAATATTGATTAATACGTATGTCCACAAAAAAAAAAAAAAAAAAACTATAGGTACGTGTATCGACCAGTGGCATTTTCATCCGGTTCAGAACATCACGGATAATCATTATTTTCAGGCAAAGTACACAGGACTATATCCGAAATGCATTTACCAGATGTGAACACCAAAAATAGTGTGTTAATGTTTATTTCTACATTCTTTATTTGTACATGGAAAGTATAGACTTATTCAATACGTTCATGCCTTTTTGGGTACTGAATCTTATAGTTTACTAAATTGTTAAAAATAATTTCTAAGCGTTATATTAGCCTCGGGAAATTTGGGAGACCAAAGCTTGAGTACTTTGAAATGGAAGACAAATCCTAGATGTTTCCATGGCAATAAGCATCTGAGCACACTGTCTGAACATACGGTACTATCAGCCTGAAGCTCTCGTTAGTCTGAAAACATAACAACGCGGCTTAATATTAACCTGTAAGTTTATATTCTAACGTAGTCATATGACGCAATTTCGGGGGCTAAATTCTGATAGTGTTTATATTTCCTGAAAAAAAATAATGAATGTGCCAATCCTAAGGCCGAATAATATGTGCTCAATCCTATAGAGGAAATCAGACTCGTAGGTTGTTATTTTTTTTTACGAAAAACAACCCTTAAAGTAGGCAATCACTGATAGCTTATTACTTTTCGCATGACAGAAGCTATAGGTTTGGATTTAAGTTATTGCCTTGTACCAACAATTTGTGATCAATGATCGTGAAACCCAATAGAACATAAATAATTCATAATAGCGAGAAATGGGAAGATACATGTACATTAAAAAAACTATAGCAAACAGCCTGCATGTATTCAACAATAAATGCACTAGAAGGCATGCCTTGCCACCGATCAATTCTCAAGGTCTACTTGCTTATAATCTTTGGTATACAAAGCCAATTGTATAGGATGAATTATAAATGTCTTTCTCCTATATGTAAGCTACAAAAAGTTCAATGAGGTGACTAATATAATGACTGATTTAAGAAGTGGTGGCAAACCATTATCATAATGAAATGTATGAAATGCAGGCTTGTATCGATGGATATAAAATTATAAATATGCAGAGCGAGTCACACATTTTGAATTTTACTTTTAGCTGGCAAGGATTATTAATAAAGAAAATGTTAAGAAATGCTTTAATCAAGGAAACCTAATGAAAAAATTAGGAAATAAATTCATTTAAATTGCAAATTGTCGATTAAGTTGACAAGGGCCGGTTGCACCAACAGAAGATAAGAATAACAGAAGGTTAACCTGCTGTACAACGCAGGGTTACCCATATTTGCATTGCACAATAACTGGTTAGGAAAAAATGGAGATAAAGGTTAACCCAGCCAGAAGGCATGGTTAACCTTAGGTTACTAGGCTAAAATAAGATGGATGCCATTTTGTTCTCTGCATGGTTAAACATGGTTTAACCCTGTGTGATTTTATCAAGGGTAATTTGGTGCAACACAAACAGCTAACCCGGAGTTATATTATAACCAGAGGTTAGTAAACGTTAGATTTTAACCTATAGTTGGTACAACCGGCCCATATAGTCAAATGCAGATACTATATCAATTATCATGCTCACCGTTTATATAGTAAATTATTTTGGACGTATACATACGGTTACCTCATCCCGTATATAGAAAATCGATTTGGTTATTTAAAACTGGAATTCAATATCTGGCCATTAGAATTACGATATTAAAACCACGTGACAGAACTCTCAAGCGCACGTATATCTTATCGCACATAAACGTCCATTAGACAGCCACATAGACAAATGAAGCATCAACACAAAATAGAGAGAGCGATTTCGTTTTAAATGTAAACGATTTTACCAATGTGGTAAAATTAAGTGAAACCATCAAACTCATCCATCGATAAGTACAGAATACAGTTGTGTATGAAAATGAACAATCGAAGAATGATGTCATTGTTCTACGAGGGTTGAATTTGTTGTAGTAGTGAACTCAGCTCCTGTGCTGTTGGTAACAGCATGGCTATGATTTGTATTTCGTTGCAGTTGTTGTCGAGCAAAATCCTCATGCTGTTGACGAACTGCAAATACAAAAAAAGAAAGCAATTAATGACTAACGCAAGAAACAATGCTATGCTTTGTGAAAAAAAAGCTAGCAACAGAATGCAGGCTTTAAAGGTTGATTTTCCAAACTGCTCTCAGTTTAACCGGAAATTAGCAGCTTGTTTAAAATGTGTTGCTCATAAAATAAAAACAGACTTGAAAGCAATCATTTGCAATCTAAACATTTTTAACCAGTCATTATTGGAACAGTCTGGATACACAATTATGAATCGTTTTGTTAAAAATAGCACTTGTTAAAATGTTTGAATTGTGAAAAACAGCATGGATACATCCATCAAAAGATAAATTTAAATATAAATGTTACATGTGGACAGAAAATGATTATGATTCCTCCCACACCTTTATGTTCTCGTCTGTCATATTTTTCAGTCAACCTGTTTTTGCATTGTGCAAAATATGGGAAAAGTGCTACCATCGACTATCTTACACAAGGAAGCAACTAAAATATGCCAGCAGAAATATAAGAAGGATGCTATTTCTGTTATAACAAAGTTAGAATTTTAAAAGCTTTCGATAACTTAATCGTGTAACAAATTCAATCCACGAAGTGGAGGCTTATAATATAGCACAAAAGCATAAAAGCCCATTAAAATGACGTAAGCAGACCTATAAGGCCTCAGCTAGATAACGTTTTATATGGGTTTAATGCACGCACATTATAGCACGTAAGCAGATGAACCTATATACATATAATTGGCAGTGAGGACAGTGAACTTTGCTATTAGTGATCAGGTAAATTGTGTTAAAAAAATTCCTCGTTAGAAGCTATTTATAGACGCAGTGACCAAACCTGAATACAATATTATCGAGTTGTGAAATGGTTTCCCAGTAAATTAACAGCCTATTATGTAAACAAACATGCCATGAATACAATCTCCATATAAACCAACTGAAAGCTATTACTAAAAACAGTTCAGGTAGAAATGGATTTCTATAGCATGGACTGCCAAGAAGGACATTCTTGTCCAATACTGTTTAAAAACTTAGGGAATATGCACTTGTCTCCTAATTCAACAGCACAGCACAGAGCATTACTATCTGTGCGAACCAGCTGCTACATGTATGACACGCTAGATATCACGCACTTCATATACATGTACTAAGCTCTTTCTACTGTATATGAATATCTCTTATAAACTTGCCATGTTTACAGCCCTACTGATAATTGATGCAATTGACTTCCCGTTGTTTAACAGAAAGCATGAAACCCAGCTGGCTTCCTCTTTTTCACTTGTTTGGACAAACGTAAGAACTGTATAAAAGATGTTTCGCTCCTCGAAAATAAAAACTGACGGAGAATCTAAAAAATAAACATGCACATAGACCCATATTATTGGTAAGACAAAGTATGCTAATGTTCATGGACAAAGCCATAACATGCCTGCAGATTACAAAATGCACCAAAACAAAATCGGTCTTCAAACCATGTTTTGCAAAGAATCATTGGCCACTTTCAAAATTACAGAAGTCTGATGCCGAAATTAACTGGTTTTTTTTAAAGCTATTTAATGTTTATGTAGAAAAAAACACCCACACTTTTGTGAAAATTTCAAACACAAGTTTCAAAGGCAATATTGCAGTTTCAAACACCATATACAGTAAGTATTCAGACCAGTTTCAAAGCTCATATATAGTTTAAATATTACTGTAAATATTTGTATTTTTTACTTTTGAAAATGTGTAAGGAAACATGAGCAAAACATGAACAAGCATGACCAAAACATGAACAAACATGACCAAAACAATAACAAACATGGCCAAAAAATGAACAAACATGACCAAAACATGACCATGCAAACATGACCAAAATATATTTGAAATTAAAATAAACATATTAGAAATATAGTTAAATAGAAAATACTATTTGCAGATATAAAAATAAGTGATAATAGTATACACACATTTTCTGATAAACTATATATTAAGATGCTATTTATAGAAGCGTAATAGCAATTTGTAAATCAAAACAGGAAGGTGATTACTAATTCATGCTTGATTGGAGTTTAATTAACATTAACTGATAAAACGCATGACAAGCTTGCTATGTTTGCAATTACTCGGCAGGTAATTTATATGCAGTTCATGCATTCTGTGAATGCACGTTCATCCTCATCTTTATTCACATCCTTGATCACAAAGATGTTGGCGTAAGAGGATTCCAGAATATATAAGTATTTATCTTTTTTTAATTATTCCTGGAGCCATTTACCCACGTGATTTGTCTTTTGACTTTTTGTCTTCACTTAGATTTATATTCATGGACGAATTATTCAACGAATTATACGAAATAAGTCAACAGAGATATTAATTAAAATGACCAAAAACAGTCAAAGTCAGTTCAGCTAATATTCAATGCTTTAATTAAATACGGGCCTGAAGTCTATAACAACAATGTAATTTTTCCCTTTATGAATTTTACATTACCGGTACATGTACCAATATTAACTAAGATCGCCTCAATCATTTTCTTTTATGTCTGGTGTAATTTTGGACATTTTCGTATTATGCTGAAAACCTAAACTCATACAGAATGTATAAATATGGTAATTTGAAAATTGATTTTGTGAGCATATAGGCTGTGATTAAATATGCAAGCATAATTATATGCAGTTGAAGTATTGCCACAAGGGGTGAAAGCTATATACGCTTGTATATGAAAGTTTGGGATAACTTGCTTGAACGTAGTGTTTTTTTTGTTATGGAGTTAAGATCACCAAAGCCCGAGAATAGTGCTTAGACCATCAATAAAACAAGCATAAATTCAAACCTTACATGTTATCTCACGCTGCAAAAGCATTTCTGCGGTATCGCAAAGCACTAAAGGCGAAAATTCAAATCTCTGCATTTTATTTTGGGAAGATCAATAAAAGAAGCGCGTAGCTCTTTAGAAAATACTGTAACCAATAACTTAATACAAAAATCAATGCGAAAAGAAAACTACTGTACATTTTACGTGTTGATCGAATCGATGGAGTGCTTCAATGTAGGAAAGGACAACGCAATATTCAACAGGCTGTATATTTCCCATTAGATTAAAAACTAGATAATTCTTATAAATATCGATAGTTGATTAGTTCCATAATATCACATATTCAAAATAAATTAATGGAAAGAAAATTATAGTAGCACTAATGAATTATAAACTGTGCATCATCAATCCCATCATGAAAGTTCTGCAAACATTTAGCAAACTGGAATGAATAAATGCATATATATTTTTTTCATAAAATAATCATCATATTTTCTGATCTCAAATCCCATTGGTACACAATAATTCCCCAACATGAGATAAGCATTTTCCAGGCTGAGACATCACCGAGCCAGCTTAAGTAAGGTTACTAAGGTAGCAAAATTGATTTTTGAGAAAACACGCTTTTCCTTTGCAATTTACACACATCTAAATATTTTCTCTCAGAACAAATTTATTTAAATGCGTTTTCTTAAGTAATATATTATGCAAAACACATTACTTTTAAGTATTCAATTAAGCATATTGGTAGTGAATAAACAACATATGGCATTTATAAATTATCGAGTCATGCATTTAAATTATTCTCTATACAGTTCGTTACTCAGACTGAATTATGAAAAACAGCCTCTCTTCTGAAAATATATTTGAAAATATGATTAAAGAATTTAAAGTGAACATAAACTTGTATATATGTGATCTTCCTCAATTTTTATGCATATTCTCATCGGTTAAGATATGACGTTATTTTTTTACCTTTAACATCCGTAATCTCTTTGGTAGATTTATACAAGAACATGATAATAATGAAGCAATTTCCGCTTTCTAAACCATATCACGTGATGTGTACTTCTAAGCGATTCAATTGAAGAGTGGGTTTTAATTGGCTTAATTCCTTGAATTTATTTTTCGCTGTTTTTCGAGTGTCTTTTTGTGAGAAATTCAATAAGTGTTAGCTAGACCAACTAATTGTTTTTTAGAGAAGGAGCATTACTTATTAATGCTTATTTTCTTAAACTACATAACTACATGTATTCTGAATTTTAATTGAAATTATATTCTGAAACTGCAGAAATATCTTGTAAGATAATACTCTAAGAAGTTTCCACAAATTGCATGTGTGGGACTTTACCAGATGTCGTAACCTTTGCTTGTCTGTGTACAAAATATGGATTTAATGATATATATATACACTTAATGTATGAATAATGGAAAGACTGGCTACAGCTATACATTTTCTTGTTAATGTGGTGTTGGGTCCTCCTTTCTTTTCTTACAATGCAACCCTTTGTAGATAGAACTCGTACATGTTTTGAACATTCTAAAGGAATTGTATACCATGATTGCCTATATCCAATTGCTTGACATCTCCTATTATAAGAAATAAGATTTATACAAAATGAAACTCGTCAAAAGCAATTCACGAATTTTCCCACGTTCCATTTTGGTTTCAATTCAATAGATCCAGTCACAAATTATATCTTGTCCGAATTTAGACAAATTCCTTGTTACGGAAACGCAGAGCAAATAAATTCTTTTTTTTTTTGGACAAAATACAGAACATGTCTGCTCTATAAGCTTCCATTACGAGTCATGATCAGTAATCCGCAGGATATCACGTCCAACTAAACATATAACATAGCACGACACACCAAAAGCGTTTCTGATGTGTTGTTTTGGAAAACGCGCAACCTGTTCGCTTTCAGCTTCCATAAATTTTTGCAAATTTTCTTTCAAGATAAGGTAAATTTGTTTTGCATTGACAATTTGGATACTTTACTTATAAGCAGCATTTAATTTCACTTAAAACTTTGGGAATTTTGAATTGGAAAACAGTTTTTTTTTTCATGTTTACCTAAATTTTTACAATTAAAACCAAATTGTTACAAATTTAAACAAAACTTTACAAATTTTACCACACTCTTTACAAATTTTACCACACTCTTTACAAATTTTTCCACACTGTTTACAAATTTATCAAAAATCTTTACTACAGTTAGGGGAGAGATCTTTCTAAAATTACAATAAATTGCTTTAATAACTGTACTATTATATGTATATACACTGTATATAGTTGTTGGAGTCTTAAGTCTTCAAAAGGTACTCCCGACTTTCATATCCAATGTCTACAGGTACACTATTGAGTACTTAGATCCTCAACCACTTAATGATGGAACTTATTATTAACCAAATCTTTACAAATATTACTAGATATTTACAAATATTACCAGACACTTACAAATATTACCAGACATGTACAAATATTACTAGATATTTACAAATATTACCAGATCTTTACAAATTTCTACGAAATTTCAATTAGTGTTCATGCATGAGTAGACATTTTTAGAAAAAAAAAACAAGCCTTGGAGTGTCTGCCCCCATACAAAAAAATCCCTCAGAATTCTGCAGGATTCACCCGGTGACTTTCTGTAAAAATCAATTATGATGCATTTCTGCAGAATTAATCATGTTGCATTTCTGCAGAAACAAAATTGCTAAATTATTAAAAAAATCGTTAGAGAAATTCTTATAATTTGCCCTTGGCATTATATATGGTACTTTATACAGTATATATAATGGTATACTTGTTCAATGTATATTGAAAATTAACTGCAAGAAAGGAAAATGTAGCAGACACCTTTCATCATGTGAATTTCTGCATATGTATCTCCGCAAGAAATTCTGCAGAATTATGGTTAAAAGTTGCATTCCATGTTTTCTGTTTTAAGAATTCTGCATAATTGCTTCGGCAGAAAATACACAGTGATATTTTTCTCTTACCCATCTCTACTCTCCATTCCAAATTGGTGCAAAACTCTGAATTTCTTCCTCATACACTATACACTAATTTCGCTTACCTTTTTCGTTAATAGCCGGGGTGAGCTGAACAGTGATAACCATGAGCAAAATGCTCATGAGCAGCAAGGATGCCGCGACCAGAATAATGACAAAAACAATCTTTCGACGTTTTTTCTCTCGAATGGCCGCCGCCTCGGCCTCAGGGTCAGGTTCATGGTTTTCAGGGTCAGGACCCCGACGATTCCTGTGTGGCTGTTGGGTTTGGGGGTTAGCATTTCGAATGAGTCGACGTTCGCTGTCATGCCGCGTAGCATTCGTCGACATCGTCGATGCCCTGGAACTGTGTCTGCCCAACTCCCTTGAATCGTCCTGGATCCCATTATTGTCCAACTTCAAGTGCTTTCGGGGTTCAGAGTCTGTAAAACCGCTAGCTTTGGTACTGGCATCGAATTTGTTGGTTGAAAGGTCGTCGAACAATCGCGCTTGATCATAGGGCTCCCTGGGACTTGAAGAGCGGCTGGAAGCCCTGGCACCAACCCCCAACATACGAACATTTTCCAAGCTCCCACCACCGCCATAGGAATTGTTGTCCCTAAACGAGGGTGACCTTCTTGCATCCGAATCTACAGTATAGATGCCCCACATTTTCACTCGTTGATGGAAGCCCTACAATGGATTATCTGTCGGGCAAGGATGATGTCGTATTGGGTCTTGTAATGCCTTCTGTAGACTAGTTTGAAAGAAGCACAATGATGATGGAAGACTTTTTGAAAATGAAAGGATGAAGGTCTGAAAATGCTCGGTTAGTTCAAATTCCAGTTGCTTGGACAGCTTGCAGTGCAGTGTGTTATCTTTCAGTCGTGTATTGTGACAGAAGATCTAAGAAGATGGAAGACCGTGTTCCCTACCTCCTGGGAATTAATCTAGAAAGGGCTGAAGAAGTTCGGTCAGTGCAAAAATGTGGTAGCTTAAACGAACCGTTTTGTCGTGCACTACTTCCCTGTCGTACACTGTGACAGAAGCACTACGAAGATGGAAGACCGTGGCCCTTTCCTCTTGGGATTCAGCAGAGAAAATATTGAAGATGCTCGTGGTCAGTGTAAATATTTGGTCTTTTAGGTCGAGTAGTGTAACAAAAGTACCACCAGGATGGAAGACAACGTTGAAACAAAAGTATTTGTAGTGTGGAGTACTTACAGGACGAACTGGACAAGGATGACAACTCGTGTCTCCAGAAACCCGATGGAAGGTATAGTAATGAAACACTAATTACTTTTTATCGTCTGTCCTGGTGGAATTCCTTTTAATAATGCACTGATGAAGTCGAGTTGTAACAGGATGGAAGTCTTGAAGTGCAGGAATGAGCAATGTTGCAACAAGTCCCTCAACGCAGCTGTTACTTTTGCTGCAGGGTTCCAGGTCGATGTAAAAACGGTTCAAGATCGTACTTCTTTGGGAAAATGTGGGGGCAGATCCGATAACTAAAATGTGTAAACAACGGACGGATGCACCGTGAACGATGGGTTGTTCCAGAAATTCATTCTACTTGCCTATAGATGTTGCTTGCCAGGACACAATGGAAGAGCTTCCGCGTATACGTGTAGCAAATACGAGAGCAACACAAAGAATAACTGAAATCCAGACACTATATCCTATAGTGAAGAGCACTACTAATGGTGGCTGCGAACAGGATAGTCGAGCCAATGCAAAATGGTGTATCTGTTTGCATCGAGGTTAAGCCATTCTGTTGGGTGAGGGGAGTAACAGGCAAATCAACCAACAGGGTGCTTCGTACGGATGATGGCTGCATGGCTACCTGGCTTTGGAAAAACCATGTTTTTCGATAAATTATACACGAGTCAACGTGTGTTGATTCGTCGTGACCACGAACTATAAAAAAACGTTATCCTGGAGATGATGTTGGTTTTACCAAAATATATACCTCGAGACGTTTTGCGCTGCCAAGCAAAGATGAGCATGCATCATTGGTTTGACTATTTTTAGCATTTCCATCATATAATAAGTGAGTCAGTTGCCCAGGACACAAATTAAAAAAATATTAAATATAGTGCATCTTTTGAAGAGCGTCTAAATTTGATTTTGACCAAATGCATGGAGACTGATATGTGAATTGGAGAATGTTAAATCCAGATTCAACAATTATTATCTAAATATTTAGCTTTCATCATATATAATAATTGAATCGGTTGTCAAGGATACACATTAAAAAATAGTTTATATAGTATTATCTTTTGAAGAGTGCATATATGTGATTCTGATTATAATTGCGTAGAAACTCACATTAATTGGAAAAATGTTAAATTTGGCTTCAAAACTTTAATTTATATACGAGTAACATGAATTTTTGTATAAATATACAGTGTATTAACAAAATACGAGTTTTGCACATTCCATTCACTGTATTTGATGTATTCCTCTCAAATAACAGTAATGATGTCAAATTTACGTGTCTATTTGGTAAACAAACATTTACAATTTTATATGTACACTATATACAAATAAAGTGTAGGCATTTTTAAATATATTTATATCACTTTTTCAAATGTAATTTTACGTAGAATTTATGACGTTGTACATGTACATTCGCAAGTCTTCTAACAAATATCTTAACTATTCGTTTCCTGTCTAAATTCTTTCCGCCATAAACATGTCGCAAATATAAAACTATGTTGAAGCAAGATATATAACATTATATGAGTTTTGGCGCATTTTTATTGTTTCGAATCATATGTAGCGTAAAGAATACACGATATAAAAACATATTGAAACAAAAAATACAATACTGTATGTTATGAGTTTTTGTGTAATTTTATTGTGTCGACGTTGTTTGAAATGTAAATAATTCATCCAATACATAAGACTTTGCTTATTAAAATTAATGGAATGGCGCCCAATGCTAGTCATGGTTACAAAGACGACCAATTTTAAAACAAACTTTGAGATTTTTCAATAAGAGTTTCGCAAGAAAAATACAATAACCACAGTCTCTATAGGTGGCACAGTCTTTACAGCCAAGTTTCCCAGGCATTAGCTGGTATTGAATATTTTAGAATATTTTCATTCCAGGAAGCCACATTGTAAAATGGACGCTCTAAAGCTTCACAGCATTATTGAAAATCGATGAAAAAAATTAAGCAGCGCACGCCCACGTGAACAAGGGTCCAATAGAAAGGCATTGGACGATGGTATTCTCCAGACTGAGCATCCGACGTTTGGTCTATAGGTTTGTTCAACATTAAACTAGAAATTCAGATTTCATCTCAGGAATGCAGCAGCTGTATTTGACTGACAACAAGGGTTTTGGTGTACACTTGTTAACTCTATTCATATAAAGAGGATAAATTGAGAAAAAAAATCAATAAACCAACCATGTATGGAAATCAGAAGAATTGTTTTAAGTAGAAATGACAAGGGAAATGAAGAATTTTGCATCCAATTAGAAATGTTATTACTATGTTCGAATACGCTACATGCGCACGGCAATGTAATACAATCTTAATGAAATAGACATAAAACGTATTTCTGGAATTAAAAATCGATAAATGTGATGGTTGGAGACATCGGATGACGCAATCGAAATGTCAAATTCAAATTTGTGTCATGTCAAAATACAATATCGAGGAATACGAGTAGTTTTTATCTGCCATGGGAAATTGGCAGAGCACTTGTTTTTCACTGCCTCTAATTAAAATTCCATTTTGCCTAAATTGGTCAAGATTTCAAATTTCAGAAAGCTGCTTGTAATACTAGTTATTTTTCAGCTTATAAAGTTCTGCAATTTTAACGTCGTATAAATTTTAAATTTAAATATGTACACCCACTGTACCAATGGCGACTTGTTTAATATAGTTTTTTTTCTATGTTGAAAATAGAAGTTCAAAATAGAATTCGTTGAATTTATGAAACTGAGTCTGACATAAGAAAGATCGTATTTGCCTCGCCCTTTTTCCTATAAAAAGTCTAATTAAAACTAGCTAATGGCATTATGATGTTCGTATAAAATTATCTAGGTAAATTGTTATTAATTACTTGATATGCTGCCTTAGTCATAGTTTTGCTCTTTATCGCTAATTTATATACAAATGTATAAATGCGCATAAACATGAGTCTACGAATTTACAAGCAAACTAGACCTGCAAATTTTACGTTGGTTAGGAGTGCCAACAAATCACATTCAGACAGTTATAGTATAATACTGGAATTTTTTATAACCTTCCTTTGTATGCTTTTATTTTAGGAAATAATTATTGAAAAATCTGTATAAATACGATGTTCGTTTCGTTTATTGGCCTGTTATTTCAGTAATTTTAAAAATAAATTTGTCGTACAAAGTGTTCCAAAAATTGTTTTGATTGCCATTTTAACAAGTTAATAAACAAGTAAGTTAATAGATAAAACGTTTAAATTGTGTCTAGAAAATACGCTTCAATACATCCAAGAAACATTTTTTTTTTACAAATTGTCTAGAATCTGCAACATGCAGTGCATTTATAATGTCAAGAAAAGATAAAAATAAATCAGTAAAAATGTATGTTCTTAATACTGTTTGCTTGGAGAACATTATATTTTGAAATTTACTGCGTCATTGCCAAAGTTAATCTCCCATGCCCGAAGCTTGCAAAAATAAATGGAATTGAAAAAGTGCAAAACTTTGTTTTGAGGTCATGTGTTGCGAGCTTCCTAGTAAATTTTTTTTATAATAAAACCATGGAATCCATCAACTCAGGAGATATTCAAGCAAACATATCGACATTTTGCTCGGTTTCATGAGAATGACATTTATGCTGTTTTATATACATCCCGTAGAAAGTGTATCGCAAAGCATCGTCGTTTCAAATTCGCTTAGAAGAGTTATTTGCACGTACAAGTTTTTCTACTCTATATTTTAGCATAACGTGAAAATGGCAAATAGCATAGATAATGCGGTTGGAAGTCTACCGGCTTAATCTACTGCGTATAGAAATGCTTAAGAGTGTAGACAGCTCTCTTCTAACATGGATTGATACTTAAAAAGCTCGAGGCAAACAATTCAAATCTTTGTTTGCAATAAAATTGGTGAAAAGACTAAACAAAGATAGTTCTCTAAAGTATGCATATACTGCTATTTGCATCATGAGTAATAAAATCACACATTCAGGGCACATCAGATAAATAAGACATTATATAGCAGCTTTAACATTTATTGTGCATTATACACTTAACCTCTATTATCTGATCCTCCATTGTCGATATCTGATTGGAGACCCCGTTATAACGAGGCTTATAAAACTAAAGTTTGGTAACTATATTTCTAAATATTTGTGTGCATACAGATATATTCAGATATTTATTCGATCGCACACCTTTTAATTATTATCATACGGTTTCATATGACTTAAAAATATAGGAAATAAAAGTTAAAAATAAACAATTTTCTCAATAAAACATTGCAGCTAACACTTGAATTACAGATTCTCTTAAAATTTTTGTTAAATAAATATCGAAGAACAAGTTTATTTATGGTGAGATTTTTTTAGGCAATAAAAGAGTGAATTTAACATTTTATAAAAGTAGATGGGTTCCAAAGAACGATTCATTGCTCACGGGGGTAGCAAGGAGAGAATTTGCAGGTAAGTGCAACATCTAAATCAAAATTACAGAGAGAAGGATTTTCAGCATTGCGGGTATTGACGTTAACTTCCCATTAGCTAGGCTTATATTTTTTTGAGCAAATCCTAAGAGATCCATTTCGTTCCTTTAGAAAAATTTAATATCGTCACTGGTTTATTTTGGGGGTTTAAGGATGAAGGATTCAAATTCAGACCTATTCCCAAGGCCAGCATTACAAACGGGAATAAACCTAGTTTTAGATTGTTACCTGCTCCAGGTCATTAAAGAGCTAAATGGGGTAATTTAACTGTCGACAATAAATTATCTTTAGACAAGGTCTACGTCAATGTTGTGCCACATACAGGTGTTCTGCACTAAATATTTGCTCGTACAGCAAAATACCTAATCGAATGATTATCAAACTAGGACAAATTATTCAACCAAAACAAAATTCATCCAATTTCGAGCATCGGTCCTTGACATGATTTCAACTGCAAAAGCCATACATTATATTAATGATTAATTACGTGTATTATTATGATTAACAATCAGTAAATATGGAACGCTATTGAATAAATATAGCACCATTGGTTTTTCTATAATAGCGAAATGGGTCTTTGCCCTTCATCGTTGAAAGCAAAAAAAAAGAGACTGCAAATTATGATGTAATCAACATGCTAATCTAATTGGATTATACGCGATGTTTATTGTCAAAATGATTTACAGAGCATTAATTGGGGGCAATCACCGCTAACTTCCCTGTTATGCAGGGAAGCAAATTCAAGGGGTTATGCCAAGAGTGCAACTTGTATAATATTATTTAAATTCCTTTCCATAAATAGTTTCTTTAATGCAATAAATACATGTTAAGATATTCAATTACCCATTTTAATTCAAAATGCACTAAAAGTGCTATATGTATTCACTGCCGCGACATTGTTTTCTAGAATAGTTCTTTTAGCCGTAACACTTTTTAGTACATAATGATTTATTTTTAGCCCCTATTATTTAAGTTTCTCTTCCATGCCTAACATTTTTAAGGCGACAGAGTGAGAAAAATGTAAAGACTTTAACATAGCATATTTTTGCTAAAAGATTAATCGTTGAGCTTTCACGAGATAAAATATTTTGATGAGAAGAAATTATGGGCAACCTTAAAAATTTTGAAAATTCTCTAACGAATATAAATTGTTTTTAAAAAATGCCTTGAATCAATATTTTGACTATATATGTAAGTACATATAGACAAATTCGTCTATTATAAATGTAATGTAGAAAATCAATAGACCTACTATAAGGTGAAGTTTTATGAAGTTTATGCCTTAAAATACACATGAAAAGAAACTTTTTTAAACAACCCAAGTGAAAATCTCAAGCGGTTTATATCATAAAAGACTATTTCAATATGGGTTTATGGAAGTTGCTAATGTAACTAGTGATACTATGCACTGCACAACAAACAATAGGGCCAAACGAGATATCAATATCAAAGGAATGTTGTTCTATGGGGCTTTATGATACGAAATCTTATAGTACAATTGTATGAGCTTATTATGAGGGCTCCCTTTAAAATGAACACACTTAATAAGATTTAGAATTTTCAATTGAAATAACAACGGGATGTTCCATAATCTAATACAATGACATTTCACTAGAGTGCTTCATTCCTAATCCCATTTTATGTTAGTTGTTAAGAAATCAGAAGTTGTGTTTTTATAATTGTTAACAATGGTCACATTTTATATAAATTGGAATCTAAAATATCTGTAAAACTACTTAAGAGGGTTGCATACCAGGGTTGCAGTCCTTATTTTATATGAAGAGATCAAAATATTACGTGTATACGTTATGCAACACCGATTCGAAAATACCTCTGATCAAAAATAGAAAGCAATAAAGAAAGACATTCTATTGGTCTCGGTTTTTATCATGTTGACTTTTTATTTATTTGTATCGGCTGGATCATTTGGCGATAAATTATAAAATAGTTTAAACCAAAAGATTTTTCAATGATCCTATTGTGAATAATAGAAACCAAACATTAATGGACCAAATTATACATTAGAAACCGATAATCCAAAAAATAATACAAAATCTTGACCAAGGACTGAAAGTGATGACAAGGATCACCAAAAGTTTAGTGCAGATAAATTACAACGTAAATATCAGCTTTAAGTGGCCATCTTGGGTGGAAATGCTTCATTAAATGTCATTAAAGGATCATAAATTCTTAGAAGAACAACTAGTATTACATAGTAATCATGAAAGTTTCATTCGTACTTATCACGTCTAGCAACTAGAGGACACACTACAAAGAGCAACGGCATCAAAAGTAAGGCAATGCCATCTAGCCACTGAACATGGAAAGTGATTAAGTGTTGCGGAAAATGTTTTTCTTGGGAATTGCTCAGGTTAAATATTGCTCCTGCTTCAGTGAACAAACACTATACGTGTCTTTGGCTCGTCATAAACTTTGCTTATTTTAAAGAGGTCGACATCTGCAAAGTAGTCAACAATTAAAAGTTAAAAATCATGCAGCCTAGAAGGCACACTGATTTAGTGTGCACTCTTAGGTTTACAAAACAGCTTGACTTTACTTGACATATTTTCCATTATGATAACTGACAAATGAAGCGAAAATAAGAATATTTAAATCAACGAATTAAATGAAGTGTGCTTTTTTTCTGTATAGTTTCATATATCTCTTGCAATATTCCGGAAATAACAAATCAAATAGAACTATATATCCTTTGTAATCAAATGCATAAAAAACGCACAGCTTGTTTTTCTATACCTGTTTACCAACTAGAAAACATAAGAAACCACAGGAGAATGACTGCCTGGCCTGAACTCTGAAACCTCAAAGCATGACTTTCAGAATTTATAAAGTTAAGTGCAAGCAACGTCACTGAAAAACCAGATACTTTACAGAATACCGTATATGGTTCTACCTTTAATCAATAAAATCGTGTTTGCTGAAATGGTGGATAGATGGCGTGACTAGCCTATTTCACAAGCTTGAGATAAAGATGATGGATCTGGATCATGACCAAAAATCCGGATGTAAAAATAAACAATGACTTGATCGTATCATTAATATATCATCAGTATTATGCAATTGAGGTGTTCACGTTACTAATCTTAGCGCTTCCCTATTGGAAAAAGATACTGGCACCAGTATTCCATAACACAGTATCATACTGAACCATGTACTTTTTTCCCTTAGGGTCCAGTATGATACTATAGGCTATGGAATACTGGTCCAGTATCTTTTTCCAATAGGGTGATTTTTTGTCCATATTTGGCCAAGTTGGTAGATATGGAGGCTGAAAGGAGACAATTTTCTGTTTGATCAACACAACATGTCTGCCAACTCATCATATATACATGTACATGTGAAATTAAAGCTAATATAGTTGAAGCGCTATTGCAACATACTCATTGGCCCAATTACAATACAGAATATCACAAGCTAGGTCAGACCAATCAAGCCTCCGTCAACTAATCGAAAACTTATCTTATCGTGGATAAGATTAGTAGCGTGAGTAGCCAAATATTGTTAAATAAGGATTAATTTTATAAGTATAAATTATAAGACCAATAGCCATTCGAAATACATGGATTATAAGATTCGTGTACGCGAGTATCATAATATTGTTAAATGAGGATTAATTTTATAAGTATAAATTATAAGACCAATAGCCATTCGAATCATATTTAAAACCTGAAAACTGGTATTCTGCACCATGTATTCGGTAATTTAAAATTTATAATAATTCCATTTTTGGAAATAAATGGTATGTCTCCTTTCAGGTTAAACTATCATGGGCATGCTACAGTTGCTATGTTAGTTTAACCCTTTTTCTAGATTGAAATTTCATGAAAATTAAAGCTGTTTCTCAAAGCAGCATTTGCATAAACAACTAAATAACGGAATTATATTAAACGTTCAGATAAACTGATCATGCTAAAGCTTAAACTATCATATTAGCAACTGTAGCATGCTAATGGTAGTTTAATCTGAAAGGACACGTACGTACCGTATATAAATTAGCCTATCATGGAACTACAACGAGTAGCACTAAAGATAAGATGCAAGTCGTTACACTAAACAAACGTTAATTTTCCAATAAGCGCCTATGTGTTAGCTATAAAGATAATGCATAATTGCAATTCTAATTTCAAGATAAAATAAATTATCACAGGCTCTTCAAAAGAAGCGCGATAAATGAAAACATGTAAATAGACACAAATTAAAATCGTTAGCATAAATTTTATATTTGATACATTCGAATATGCTATTTAACAGAATATAAAACTAAGGGTCCTCGTTCTTTAAAAAAAATACCTGACATGTGTGAAAACACGACATTAAAGTTAAAAAGTGAAAGCTAAATTGTAAAATCTGCACATGTATTCACACAAAAAAGCCAAAGGAAATTAAATATCTTATCAATTGATGAAAAGCGTAAAATGTCAAACTCTATAAAGTTTATTTTAGTAGAAAGTTGGAATGCTTGGCTGGTTCCTATCAAGTCTAGCTGTTTTCAGACTAAATTGAAGACTTTTTGCAAAAAACATATTTCCCGATTTGAGTTGCCATATTAGCTGACAGCCCAATCGATTGTTGCCCCTTCACTCCCATTGGAATCGATATTTACCAACAGAGAGCTTAAGATAACTTGACAGATGTTGCAATACAAAAGAAGGACAAATGACGTGGAGCTAAAACTAAATGTCGCTCAGTTCCAACCAAAGGTGAAATGAACCGATGCACTACACTATAGGACTTTTAAGAGCAAATGAAAAGCTATGGCAACGCACAAGTCTACTTTGGTCAAACAAAGGAAAAAAAAAAGATTTGGAAAGGGCATGGGCAATTTCGTTAACGAATCTATGGATATGGCTTAGACATTTAATACTTGTTTATTTATTGGCCTGCAGGGTCCAGGTTACAATTTTACCAAAATATCACATCTTGTTCTCAAATCAATATATCATGGTGAAACCTGATTTTCTTTTGGTAAAATATACGAAACAAGTTGGACTTTTGATTGTTATTTGAGAATTTAGGTGGAAACACGAGTTGGACATTATTTTTACAAACAATATCAGTTTTTTTTTGTGTGCAATGGTTCCAAAAGTCTATGAGCATAGTAATTCATTAATGCTTGAATGTAATAACATTTCTTAAAGCAGATAATTAATCACTTTTGACGAGGAATTGTAATGTTGGTTAGCCATTTATAGTAGTATATTTTATAGAGTATAAAAGAAATAATGTATTTATTTTAGAAATATTTCAAAATATTTAATTTGGCAGCAGTGCTTTAAATTTAGATCTACTACATAGAATGATATAATATTTGTATTTATAAGAAAATGCGTGAAATCCGTAAACTATCTTTGTCAAACTCAACAGTGTATACAGTTACTTAGTATATTTTTCTGATTACTAAGTATACTAAATTGTACACTTTTTCGACAACTGAAAATCAAGTATGAAAATCTAGCCAAAGGTTAACCCAGCAAGTAGGCAGGGTTAACCTCGGGTTAATATTCTAGAATTTTTTTTGAATTTTGTTTTCTGCATGTTGGAACATGAGTTCTATAACCCTGCGTTGTTTTATCAAGGGTTAATTGGTGCAACACAAAACAGCTAACCTGGAGGTTAACCCGGAGTTATATTTTAGCCCGAGGTTAGTAAACCCTAGATTTTAACCTCAGTTGGTGCAACCGGCCCTAAGTCATTTAGGCAGGAAGACCGGAGTCGTAAACTTTTAAGTAAATGCCGATTCCTTTTCCTGCATCACAAAACTGCTATATTGACTGCAAACGTTGCGGAACCAGAATGATGATCATTAAAAAAATGATATTCGAATAAGGGTGAGCCATCCACAAATTGCAATTCATTCCAGAGAAAATAACACTAGTTGCTTTTTGAATTATGCCTGTAAGTTGAAACTGGTCTTAAATTACAGCACTTTTCTGGGGTACATCATAGGAATGATAAGTTTTCGCGATGGAGTCACCCTAGTTATTTTACGTTTTCATCAGCATATTCTCCCCCATTGTTTTTCCAGAGGGAAATGCTGACCAGAAGAGTTGCCCTTTAATATCGGAGACATATAGATTCTACATCAGCTGTGTTTCATAATGCCCCAATGGATGTTCGATATGGCATTGCACCGTCGTATCCCATCCTTAATGGAATCTGTCCGTGTGACCAGACGCGGGTGTTAATGGCGATTTCCCCTCACCCTTCCTCTGTTTTTGTTGGAGGTAATTGGACTCATTTGATTTCGTTAAGAGCTGAGCTCGACAATGCGTCGCGGCTATTGGATTTGGGAATTGCGATGCTATAGATTGCGCTCTCAGCTCCTCATATAACGGCACTTGGCGTTAACAGTGGCGCTCCGATCGCTTTTTACCCAATGCCTGTTGTCGGAAACACTCCATGGGTAATGATACGGGCGTCATCGTTGTCCAAGGGACGATGGAATTAAATTTCAGGTCATGACCTTCCCTTTTATCGTCAGCCTTTTCTTCAAACACCATCCAATCTTGATTCCGAATCGGTTGTTTGATCTGACACTCACTGGCTCTTGGTACATTTCCAATGTGGTGTCATACACGTGACGTCGTCTGTGACGTGGTACATGAAACGAACATATACATATGAGAAAATGTATGTTTCAAGTAAATATTAGTGAGATTAAGCTGTCTTGCGTTTAACGTAAACGCAGGACAAGTTATCTGGCAGCACTGTCATTTTCAATGTCACCTACGTTTTCGTTTAGGTGAACGCGAATCAGACGGGGTTTGTGTACACGTGAACGTAAACTATTTGGCAGCCAGGCATATGTTCAATTCGAAACTGTCGTTTACGTTCGCGTTGCACGCAAGCCAGCACTGTCACTTTGTATTTAATATTATGTGTATACTCTGCCCTTCTGCAGGAATAGGCAAACCAGCATAACATGAATGTTATAAGTGATTGCCAACGTATAAGGTCTACTTACATGTACAATAGAGAGATTAAGCTGTCTTGCGTTCAACGCGAACGTAAACGACAGTTTCGAATTGCACATATGCCTGGCTGTCAAATAGTTTACATTCACCTTCCCGCGTACGCAAACCTTGTCTGCTTTGCGTTCACGGAAAAAATACATTAAAAATGACAGTGCTGTCAGATAACTTGTCCTGTGTTTACGTTACATGTAAGCAAGACAGCTTAATCTCTAATAATGCATGCCAGTGTTGTTTTTAACCTTTTTTGGCTCATGGCACACTAGATAGGACTTTGAATTGTTGCGGCACAGTAATAGAGAATAAGAAACAAGAACTATAAGCAATAGAACTATCCTATTTAATGAAAATAATTTAGCTCCTTGAATATGTTTACCTCGAACACGTTTACTATATTAGCGAGATTAAGCCGTACGTCTTACTTTCAACGTGAACGTAATCGACAGCATTGGTGGTTTTTCAGTGTTAACGTTTATGTAGACGTGAAGAAGGCAGGTCTCACCTAAACCTTATTGGGTCCGTTATGGTTTATGGGTTAGCTGATGACTCGTGCAACATGACATACGCTGCAAAGTCGCCATACCACCACATGTTCACCATCTTAGTGGGCACCCTGTTTAAGACAAAATACAATTCGTGACCTGAGCTACCATACGCCCTATTATACATGTATGTTTTGTACTATGGCATTACAAAATTAGAAAGACCATCTTCAGTTTCAGCTTCAATCAACTTTGATGTCATCGTGGTTCGTTCCCTTCTGCTCCATTGGTGCTTGACTTGTCCAAACCTGTATTTTTAAACCCAACTCGAAACTCCTTCCGCTTCACTTGAAACCAATTTCCTGAAGCGTGCGCATCATTATGCATTTAATAAGATGGTAAAATTTGATCCCCTTAATGCCTTGATGGACGCCATATTCATTCTTTCGCTATATGTAATTACAGCTTTTGTCAGCCCTGACAGAGTAGTCCCCGTGTCATAACGGCTTCATCCAGGTGCCAATTAATTCTCCAATGGATTCCAACGTCGGAATTTTGTATCCACAACACTTGTTAATTAGGGTGTTTATTTAGTGCATATACGATAATCCACTCGCCCTTCTTCCCTATATCGGTGTCCCTTTTTGCATATCAATGAGTTGGGCGTGGGGGGTTAAGGAGAGGAATATACATGCTCGTTCTGATGATTAAGTCGTAGGAGGTTGATGGGTGCACTGGAGAGTCTTGAGTTAATTTGAATTTATCAAAGTAAAAAAAATGAGGTAATGCCAAAATCGAGTAAATCTGACGGTATCGATTGACAGCCGCCCTCGCCCACTGCTTTTTACTTCATCTGTGGGGAATTTAAAAGATTAATCCGCGATCTAATTTAGTGTCATTCCATGTAATCCCCCCACGAGGATCTTGGAACATTTTGTTTGTGCTCGGAGAGTATTTCCTTGAGTTAATCCGCTTTGAAGGAGGGTTTTTACTTGACGTCATTAGGCTCGAAGTATTATTGGCAATTATTCCTAGGGGAAACTATCGTGGCATTCTGGAGAGTGTGTTCTCCAGAGGTTGCTGTCATCTATTCTGTAAGATCTTCTGCGAGATTGTTGTATTTTTGTTCCCGTGTTTCATGATGGTGATGTAATTTGACCACGTAGAAGTGAATGGGAAGTACTCCGAGAAAACGAGCAGTCTTTTAAGGTTAAGAAGGTAGTGTCAAATATTCTGGAAGCATTCTACAAATTGATGACTTCAAGTTTTTCTTGACTACAACCACTACATGAACTTCAATGAAGTTTCAAGGCCGTTGCATGTTGTTATCTGGTGTATGTGATTGGGATTAGGTGTTGTACCTGATTAGCTACAATCGTACTCGATTAGGATTCAGGAAAATAATTATCTACATGTAGTATCCCAAGTGAAAAATATCTAGCAGTCTCATAGAGATAAACTATTTGTGATTAATGAGTAGGAAACATGCGGATGAGATTAGTGATACTACACGTACATGTATGTGAGACAAGCTATGAAGCAATGGGGCCAAATTAGATTCCAATCTCAAAGGAATTTTATTCTATGTGACTATTGTACGAGTACCTTAATATTAAATTGTGGGAGTCTATTATGAGGATGCACTCTAATAAACCATGACCCGGAGAATTTTTTCCCTTTGGTTCGTTTCATTTTGGTTGACCCTTGGGTATGTCACAGGACTTTTGGTCGACCCTGGATATGTCTCAGGAATTTTGGTTGACCCCGGGTTTTTCTCACAAATAAATATCCCAGAAAACAATAGAAAAAAATTCTCCGTATATATATAATAATTTTTTATAACGCTTTATTCTGCCTTATATTTTTATCCTCATTTTTAAATTCACGTGTGATGTTCCACGTAAAATAAAAGTTGGTCTTCTAAATGAAATAATTACAGCTTTGTTCTCGTCATCCATATATAGATCAGGTAGAAATAATATTCTTAAGAATAGGACAATTTTAGGCAATTTTTACAGAAGACAGTGTTAAAACTTAAGACATTTTTTTAGAATATCTTAAGATTTAAAACTAACACCCTTACCACAGTTGCTGAAAATGTACAACTTGAGATCGAGCTGCCTCTTAAGTAAACCTAGGCCAAAGCTGAACGGGGTTAAGACTTACCCCCGTACCACAGTTTCCCACCTTAAGCTTCGTCTCATCGGAACAGAAGCTCGAAATTTGAGTACCACAATATTCAGTACCACAGTTGCCAAATCGTCGACATCTAACCGGAGATGGAACTCCAGGCAAGAAAAATCGAAAATATCCCCGAATTCCCTATCAATATCTGTATCTCGACAGCACCGATTGATAGGGAAAAATGAGAATTGTAATCTGGCAACATGGTGCACGTAAAATTTATCTTATTCCGCCATTTTGAAAATCTGCCGTCTCAAGGTACCTCATTAGCCAACCTAGATCTGTGTGTCAGATGTAACTAGCTGTGGTACCAATCCCATGCAGGACTTGAGACGCAGCTTGGTCTCAAGCTGCGCCATTTGTACAACTATGGTACGGGGGTTTATTTAGAATCATGTCTATAAACTTTACTCAATCTTTTATCAGGTGCACTTAACAGCTGGGGCAGGTAAAATTAATGAATCAAACAATGGTTTGTGTATCTTGAACATAGTGCAATTAATAAATATTGGGTTGTTATTTATCCAGCCTTTCACGCTCCATGATACCGGTGGGTACCTAACTCCATACAATGTGCATTCTGTGTCATTGAACTCATTGTCAAAAACAAGTTCGAGTCATTGCTTTTATTTAGTGATCCCTTAATATAGATCCCTAGGCCCTTTTAAGCCCTCTAACTGGACACGCCATCTCGTAGAAATAATATCTGGTTAGATTTTTTTTTGATTATCCCTAGCTGTCACGACCTACTTGTTCCCGTTATGATATTGTAGGATTGCTACGTAAACAACATCAAACAAAGCTATATTATTAATAGTTATACTCGTGAATAACGTCATGAGATAGGGATGAGTTCAATTAATGTTTTTCGATCATCCAGTGGTTCTGTTGCTATCATCCGCTTCTTCCTCCTTGATTTTCATTTGGTAAATGGCTCGAGGCTGACGGAAGTAGGACTGCAATATAAGGGCAATTTAATATGCATTAAAGGAGTATTAAGGACCTGGCAACGGGCTCTCGTTTTTCTTTTATACTTTTTTTTTCTCCTTGCTGCAATACGCTGCAAATGGCACTTTGCGCGCCGTCGTTTCCGAATATTGCCCACTTTATTTGTGGGGAAAGACAGTCCTTCCGGTTTCTTTTCCCATTTATTTGTAAGGATGTTTGTCGGTTTCTCTTCCTTTTTAACGCCTGTAATCGAATGGAATTGGAAATTGGGGATTCTTATTTCCGCAGACTTTTAAAAGGGTCTCATTCCCAATGCCTGGAATGGCCAGCATTTCGAAATGAATTCCTGATGCACTTTCCTTGTTACATTTTTGATTAATTTTGAGCATTTGCTACAAATTTGCTTCATGCCAGCGTTAGGTGTGTTAGCATTAAACGTTGAATATTCATTTTAAGGACACAGTACTCGTATACTTGTAGAAAACATTTTCAAAACACCATTTTGGAAAGCTTTCAGGAGAATGCTCCTACGTTTCTATAGCGACTTGGACATCATTTTGTTTAATTGAATGTGAAATGAATTTAAGACACTGAATTTAGAAACTGCTCTACATTTACAAAACTCTGTTAAACACTGCACTACATTTGCAAAGCTGTACTAGACACTGCACTACATTTGCAAAGCTTTACTAGACATTGCACTACATTTGCTAAGCATTACTAGACACTGAACTACATTTGCATTTCATAGCTGTACCTCAGCACTACATCTGCAAAACTCTACTAGACAGTACTGTACTACATTTGCTAATCTTTTCTAGACACTGCACTACATTTACAAAACTCTTCAAGACACTGCACTACATTTGCCAAGCTTTACTAGACGCTGCACTACATTTGCATTTCAAAGCTGTACCTCGGCACTACATTTGCAAAACTCTACTACACATGCAGTACTGCACTACATTTGCTAAACTTTTCTAGACACTGCACTACATTTGCAAAACTCTACTAGACAGTACTGAACTACATTTGCTAAACTTTGCTAGACACTACACTACATTTGCATTTCAAAGCTTTACCTCAGCACTACATCTGCAAAACTCTACTAGACAGTACTGCACTATACCTTTGTTAAACTTTTCTAGACACTGCACTACATTTGCAAAACTCTACTACAACATGTATACACTGCACTATATATTTGCAAAACTCTATTAGGCACTGCACTAACTACAATGTACATTTGCTAAACTCTACTCCACACTGCACTACATTATGCAATGCCCATACTACACTACATCTGAACAGCTATAAATCTCACAGCCGGGTTTGAGCGCGTCTCACTTAATGCTAACCACATTGACAGCACTGTATATTTTTCCAATGCGTTCTCGTTAAGGTAAATCAGTTGACGTGACGCCTGCACAATCCCTCTACTATCTCACACTGAATTGCATCTGTAATTTAAGCTCTAACCCACGCAGCACTATAAATTTACAAATCTATCCCATGCTCGCAGCACACTGCACTTGCGCAAGCAGCTCATTTTCGCCGCTATTGATAAGTGATCATAAGTCAGACACACTATCTCAAGTGCAGTGTACATGAGTTGCTTGCGCATGTGCAGATTCACATCCGCCAAAAACAGCATACCCGGTTTAAGCTGTCCATGCAGCTCGTCTGAAGAACCCAGTTAGCCACAAACCAAGTTAAACAAAATCTTTTACCAGATGAACATTTGCATCTCGTAGAATTCAATTTTGAAACCTTCTCTGGAAAGGATTTTTGTTTCATAGATATTTTTTATATAAACAAGTGCGTTGATTTCCTGAAATTCCCTTTTTTAGATGTCTAGACCTAGTTGTTCGTGTCTGCATACGAAAATTGTACTAGCTCTGGAAGAGGAAATTATCATATTCGGTAGCCAACGAGTTTATCAAAACGAGACTATCATTTCGTGACTAATCAGTCTATAGGTGCATTTTGAGACGATAAAAGATATGAATGAACAAGAACGGTTTTCCAAGAGACACACCCTAATTATAACGAAGTTGGAAAATGAGAAAATTGCTTTGTAATGTGTATGGAACCTACGTCCGCATCAAATGTATCTTTTCAGACTTAGATTTAAAAGGTTGCTAAACCAAAGACACGCATAATTAAAGAGGGTTGCAAACCAGAATAAGCCTTTTTTTCTAAATTATTTTTTTAATTTAATTTTGGAAACTGTGAGGAACAAATGGAATGTACGAGGACCTAGTATCAATATTCTATTATTTGTTTAAATTTTTTATGTATATGCATATTCAATTTCATGGAAATATGTCTGTAAGGTTTATAATTGTAGATGGTCTGGTAAATCCATGAAATAGAATATATTGTACATATACATAAACAACAAATTTAAACAAATAATAGAATATTTTTGCAAGGTCCTCGTACATTCCATTTGTTCCTATCAGTTTCCAAAATGAAATAAAAAAATAATTTAGAAAAAAAGGCTTATTCTGCTATGCTACCCTCTTAATTTTTTCAGACATGCTTTTGGTCACAGTAATGCAAGTGCACTGGGCTTATATTTTTACAAAAAATATATAGTTTGTCGTTTCTGATGAGCATGTAAAGTAATCTGGAAAGTAGAGTGTGCTGTCTGCATGTCATGACAAGTGAACCATGTATAGTGAAACTTAAGTGACACTTTGGAATGATGTTGGAAATGTATGTTTGGCATGGAGCAACTTGAAAAAGATGACCGTATGAACTTGGTCATGGTTTTTTTTTCTCGATAAGTGTCCAAAGAGTTGACATGCACTCTAGGAAAAAGAAGAAGAAAATGTTGTATTTATTGATCTGTTATTCTTGCGTTACTATTCCCCCCACAGTTTGATCTAGTAATGAAGAGGAGTTGATGTCTGGAGTACTGTTGTCAAATCTAATAACGTTCGTGTTTTCTCATTCCAGACTGAATTATCTCAGAATCTGCAAACGTTATCCGAAAAGGCTAAAAATACGACGGAACATATACAGAGGTTGAAATCAATGACGGAACGACTTAACGTAAGTAATCTGATAGAACACCATTCCACTATTTAATTTTAGATTCAAGGGGTGGCGTATATAAACCCACAGTAAATCAACAGACAGTGTTGTGACAACAGGCGATGGAAGTTGTAATTAGAAAAGGATAGGCTTATTTCGTCTTAGACGAAATAAAAATCTTAGACGAAATTCACCATCGGACAAATTGTTTAAAGTGTGCAAGTGACACTATTTCTGCTCTGTCCTGTTTTTTGACGTGGCTAAAATTTTTGGCGAGGTCACCTATTTTATCCTCATGGTGCTCATACCACACATATATTTCTTTCTTCTAAGACAAAAATAGAAAACGTGGCAGGGCTAATGTTAAATCTGTATACAAAGTAAGGCTAAATTCTGTAGCTTAAGGTTAAGATTCTTTTATATCACGTGTTCAGTGGTCATATAGTAACGGCGCTTCATTTAAATGACAGTATACCTGCAGATTGCATCCCTAACGAAAATCTGTTTTGGCATTATCTATCATATTATTAGTTGTCTGATTTTTTTATTTCGTCTACGTTAAAATCTTAAACGTGCCCGAAGCTAACGTTAAAATTATGGACTTTTCATGGAACATTTTTATTTATGAAATTTTAATTGATTTCAGTGCCACTATTAAAACAAAAAATTGCAATTTTAATTATAAAAAATGCATTGAACAGTGTGATCGTACAACGATTACGCTACGGAGCGCTCGGCTTGCGATGACATATTGCTCGAGCGCTACAACCAAGCACCATTCATTTTGACGTGTACATAAAAAGTTTTACCTGAAAAACTATGTTTTTTTCACAATTTGTTAAAACCTTATATTTAACTTGACATCGTTGGAGTTTGGTTGTTTGTTTCAACCTTTTTGAGGTCCTGTTTTACTAACTTTTGCACGTTCTAGAGAGCAGAAATTTTGTGTGCAGCTCAGTTTCATGGAACATTTTCATCTATCAAATTTTAGTAGAGTTCGTTGACACTATTAAAACCAAAAAAATTTAATTTTAAATGTAAAAAATGCATTAATAGTACGGTTTACGCTACGGAGCGCTGCGAGCGCTACAACAGCTACAATTACCAAGCACCTCTCATGTCTATGTGTAAATAAAAGGTTTTTTTTTCACAACTTGTCCACGTTTTCTGAAACTTCATTTTGTATTGTACTGCAAGTGAAGGTCGAACATATAATTTTCAAGCCTTTTCGTATAAGCGTATACCAGTTAACAGCTAACTTGCTTTTCATTTATTACCTAATTATCCCTCCTCATGAATTCATATTTACTGCTAATGAAAAACTTGTGCTTCAGCGTGTTGCTTATCCTCCAAAGCCGGAGTTTTAATAGTTTGCGGTTTTATGCAACTTGAAAGCATTGCTTCTTTCAAACTTCTTATGTCGGCATAACATTTGGCCATGCTTTAGTTCTGAGGGGGAGAAAAAAGTAGTCGTAATAAGGGCGATAATGCCTGTTTATTTTAAGTTGCGCTCGTAATTACGTATTTAATAGAGCCATTACTGATGGAAAATGGTGGAAAAGCAATTTAAATATGGTGAATCTTGCGCACTCAAGTTTCTGATATATTTTTTTTGTCATTTTTTTACTCACTTCAGGATAGTTGTATCGAGCTGGAGAGCGCCATATCAACGGAGACTCAAATATTTATCGATGCCTTGCACCTCAGAGAGTCCCAGCTAATCGAATATGTGAGGCAAGAAAGGGATTTTCGACTAAAGGCCTTAAGGGAACAGGTCAGCAGCTGCACGTGTAAATTGCAACACACCACTGGCCTGTTGCAGTTTTGCATCGAAGCCTTAAAAGAAACGGATCCAACAGCGTTTTTACAGGTGAGGGAAATTTGTGACTTTCTCTTGGGACAACGATAAAGGCAACAATAATGTCTGCACATAACTTTCTGCAATGCAGTAAACTTTAATACTTCCAACTTAATGTTGCACGGTTTCAATAAATAATCCTTAGTGCTTGATGGCAACTTCTAGAATGCAGCGAGAATTACACATACACTTGATATATTGCTTTTCACTATAAAGGCCTTTTGAAATTATGGCTTACATTAGGCCATATATCGAAAAAAAAAATATCCTGTAATATATATAGAAAGGTATCCCGTCATAATATCCTGGACATAATGTTCATCACAAATTATCCTGACCATAATGTCCTTACAAGAAATG
>JAQGCC010000171.1:0-51181 GCA_034698905.1 Xestoiulus laeticollis | reverse complement strand
AAATTTTAATTACACAAGTCGCTGACTTGGCTGAGAGCTTTCCCCATAGGAAACGGGGTGTTTAGTTTCCCCTTAATGCTCGATAATTTAAGCGTAAAAAACCGTAATAAAAAAAGCGTAATAAGATTTAAACATTGAAATAAACATCGAATGATTTAATTTCAAGCCTTAGCAGAAAACAAAACTTCAACATTTGTAATTCAAAAATTTAATATCGTGATACGAAGACCCTTGCTTGTTGATTTGAAACTCATCAGTTAATTCTGTTTCCAAGCTTTTTTCACTAAGACAATAACGACTTTCCAGTCAAGAATATCTATTGCATCATTATGTCACTTCACACGTGGATTTGTACTTTTAGCTGACAGTACAGAGTTTGAAGTGGGTTTCTGCATATAATGTAGGATGTTGGGGCTTTTAGTTGGTTATTAAAAAGTATCCTTAGCAAAAAATGAAAGCGAACTTACAATAAACTTTATTCAAAATACAGAATAATTTATACAAACTGGGGCCAAAGAGCTGAAAAGCACAGCTTCGGAGGATGCCCTCATGTGTCAAATTTTAAAGTATATGTCTCATACATACTTTTCATATTTAGGATGGGTTTTAAGTTTATTTACCTGCTTTTCAAAGTCTTACATACTGCTATTTTAGGCAGAATTTTCTAGTGGTAAAATTGTGAGAATACACCATTTCTAAACAAAAAAAATTCCCAATTTTAAAACAGGCATTTATACATTATTATTCAAGTTAGGAGGATCAAAATCAAAATATCAAAATGGATAATAACTGGATAGGATATTCAATTAATTTTCTAATTGCATTTTAAGTTTGTGATGTGGGATCGATCATCGATACTAACAACAAATTTGAAACGATTTAAGGTTTTGAACTATATTTTTCATTTAATTTTTCAACCTGCATCTGATACTCAGCAATTTTTGAAAATTCTCAAATAATGCAATGCATGAAAAAGTAATATATTAATTTACTTTGACGGGCAATGTCGTTTTTGGTTTTATGCTAGTGGATATCGTTTTGCTCGGTTTAAATGTGACGGTTGGGGATTGAGTCCTTAAAGTACGAAATTTATGAACGTTTTTAGTAGTTGCTATTATTTTATGATTCACACTGCTTGCACTTGCATGCATTTGAGACAGACTAGAATCGGATGTCACTGGAATATTTATCCAAAATGTTGATACATTCTGCACTACAGCAATTCTAGAACAATCACAAAATAAATTGTCAATACGTCTCAATATATTTCTTATTGAAATCTCCTTTACCAAAACTATTTCTGAAAAAAAATGAAATTTTTTAAAAAGTTCACTTACGTCATAGAAACTTTTCCTGAAGTGGCATTTGATGGTGGATGCCAAATCATAATGGCACTGCTTTTGTCAATATTGTTATTGTGAGTGATGGCAGAACAAGACAGTTCATGACCAGACGAAGATTTCCATGACCCAAATGCTTTATTTTGTTCATTACGAGCAGCCAGAAGAAATCCCTTGAAAGCTGGTTTGCCATCTGCAGGACTTTTCAACGTTACTATAAAATGGGGCCAAATCACAACAATTAGTAACAGGGATTTTAATAACATTTTCGTTTAGTTTTAGAAAGATGACTTTACCAAGGTTATACATAACACAAATCGTATTACCAGTGTAAAAGTAAGAAGCATGATTTCATAGTAATATTTGAAATATTTTACACATACCTGTAATTTTATCATTTGGTGATAAATACGAATCAGTGTTCATCGAGACAATATAAGGGAAAGTTGAGGCTGGTTGAGGCTGATGTCCATGGTTGGGCTTCAGGGTTTGGCACGCCGATTCTGGTGCTCCTGTAGGAGAAGCCTTTGTGACCTTAAGCAAAAACTGAAAAAAAAAAATTGAAAATTATCATAATAATGCTTTCAGCATAATATTGGATTTGGATTTTCAAGACAATTTTCAATTGCCTAATGTTGCAATCTCACGCATTCAATAAAAGTCCATGATTTTTGTTTTAAAAACTCGCCAACCGCATTCGAACAACTTTTTTTGTTGATAAAATGTTTAGCATGCAATTAGACGCAGATTGCTTTTCGTATTATGTTCGAAAAAACACACAGAGGCTGTAATAATTCATTCGTGTGCCAATTTTCAATACGTCCACCCTGTCTCAAATGTTAATTGACTTTCAGGACTTTGTGGAAGAAAAATTTAGCGCGCAGGTGTGCTGTAAGGCAAATTATCATTACGAATAAACTAGTTCCTGCAACAAAAATGTAATGGTTTTATTCTACACCTGATGGATGAGAGAGAGGTATCAATGTAGGCCGATGTAACGGTTTTAGAAGCAAAATAGTTTCTAATTTGAAACTGCAGTTGGCTATAGAGAGCCAGCTTTTATTTTTAAATAATGTTTTTCAAATAAATCAGAAGCATTTAGAATTTTGATTGAATTTTGTAGATTTAGTACATAATTTACCCCATGTCTGAACTATTGCAACTGGTACACAACTTGGTAGATAACAGCAAAATAAAATAAATCACAATTAGATGTGTCGAGTTTAATAAATTAAGCTTCAAAGAATTTGCAAAAAAGTGTGTAACCTGTGAGCTAAAATAAATTATAAAAAGCATTATATACAACTTTCACATAATTAAAAATTAATATTAGTCGTTGAACAGAAAAATCTGGATTTCTTGTAAGCTACCAACTATAGGTTTCCATCAAAGACAATAATTTACATGAAATAGAGATTTTAAAAAGAAACGAAAACATTACAAATCAGTAGTTAAAACCTGTTTTTACGTCGATTAAATATAGCATAATAGTGTAAAAGTTTGAACAACTTACCAACAGTGCAAAGGAGCAACCGAGGAGTGCCATGTTTAAAACCATCCTTCCAAACCAGCGAGAAATTCACCATAACGTCTTTGAACTAGTTTCTCACTCCTTATATACCTAGGAAACTAGTGTACACTCAATAGGGGGTCCATGAAGAGAAAGCAATCAACTCACCTGTTAGGAGCGGATGCCACTTTCACTAAGGTTTCTGACTGACCTATGGCTCGAAGGCAAAACGGGAGTAAAGTTGTTTCTGATGTTGTTATTTTCTTTAGGAGCAACTGTCTCGAAAAATTTGTAAAAAAAAAAAACCTTCCATTTTTACTTTCTTCAAAGATTGAACAATCATATAGGCCGAAATGTTAATTATCAGCTGAAGGAAAAGTATTCAAATCTTCGGTCGATCTTGTCGAAAAATTGAGAACGGAATAAATTTGCAGCACTTCATTCATGCATTATTATGATTGCAGGTGTAGAAAAACTAAAAAAAGGGGTACAGTTGTTCACTTTTTTTTCGCATTACAACGAAAATTAGGATGAAATTAAGGTCAAACATTAATACGGTAGCGCCAAGGTGACAATAGTTGTATTTGACATCCGTTTATGCATGTCAATACCGAATGACAAATCTTACAAATAAGTGTTAACATGTATTCGGTTAATTAATCCTGACATAATCTTGTAAAACAAAACACCTTATTTGCATTTTACAAACCAAAACCCTAAAGCCATCTATCTATTACAAATATTCTGCAAATTACATACATGTAATAGTAAAAACTTTGGTTAACACTGTGAACTTCTAACATATAATTTGTACCAAATTCTTACCAAAACTCGTCCCAGATTTCATACACTGGCAAGTTGTATTTTGAGATTACTATCAGGACATTAAATAAAACCGTTTAACCATAATTAATTATAAATCATTAATTACAACATGTAGCTCACGGTGTAACGCTTATAGGGTGTTCCATGTTTCATGCAAATGAGACAACCATAATAAAATATGGACAACAGGTGAAGAATTTAACCCTAAAAAGTGTAGGTGGAAAGGGTAAAACTGCTTTCGTCGATAGCAAGAATTACCTCTTAGCCTATTTAAGCAGTTACAAAGGTATTAAAACCACTTTTGAGGTCAACGCCCGTATGAATTGGTATAGAAAGCTAAGTAAAACAGGCAAGCGGAAATCACGAATTATTGATGGTAAATATGGGATAACTAACTTTCAATTCAATTCAATTTGTGACATTTGGAAATTCTGCGAGAAAAACATGAAAACGCGTGTGCTTTCACATTCTTAATGTCATTTTAAGGTCACAATGACTTGAAAAATTGATTAAAAAACATTTCTTTAATATTTCATAGATTTACAATATCAAAGAAGCATGAAAGGTGCGAAATTAAACTAAGTTAATAAATCAGGGCAAAAATATGGAAAATGATGAGATAAAAATTGATGAGATCAACAAAAATAAATTACTTCAATGCAGTGCTTAAGCAACTTAATAAAAGCATTAATATACAGGGTATCAACTGTACATGTATGTGGTCACTTTTGAAAACCAAGGAATATAAATTCAATGTTTTAAGTCGATTTAAAAATTGTTTAAATACCATTAGCATTTTAAAAATGTACAACTTAAAATAAAAAGCCAAACTACTTTGTCGCTCTGTAGTTTGTCAAATGAGCATAACAAATTATGATGTCAGTAATTTCATGTTATCAAATAAAACATTTGAGTAATTAATTTCGTTTATATATAAGCAAGCAACACAGATGCAATTTCAGCATAACGTATTAACCAATTCATAACGCTCTATATTTTGCTCTTATGGAAGATCAAATAAGTTTTTTTTTTAAAAATAAAAGTATTTCATTTAAATATATAGTTTGTAAAAGATATTAACGATAACTTTTTCAATAAATAAATTGGGGAACTTCTTGAAAAATTCCTTGAGTTTTAAATATAACCTGAATGTTCACTTTTTTAAGAAATTTAGAAGAAATTCAATCATGATGTATTTCGTGTGAAGCAGTGACTCATTCATGAAACTTTTTCACAAGAATAGCAATTATCGTCTATGAAAGATTGGGTTAATTCAGCAACTAATAGAGTGCTAAATAATAAAAGTAAAACGTTTATTGAAGGGAAATAGCACGGGAAAATTATCTTTGTATGACCCAGATGAAAGTTTGCAGCTCTACATAATGCTTTATTTCTTTTTATATTATTATTTAAATTCTTTAATAATATGAACACAATTCTGGAAAATATTTACATTAAAGCCAACAGCCATTTCTTTCTGAATTTAAGCATTTCATGATTAAAAATATTCATTTCAAGTTTTGCATTGCAAGCCCAACTTTATATACTGTCTAAACTCAAAATTTCAAATAAATACATAAAACACTGCACAAAGCAATGGAGCAAACTACGTTGTTCTGTGTGACATACTTTTTTTCTAGTGTTTAAAAAAATTATTACCTCAGTACCTATGTTTTTCAATTCATATTATACCACATGCACAATTTAAATTCCATCTTTACACCTCTATGGCAAATGTATTTGCGCATGCTTTCAAAGGGACCAGAAAGAGTATTTAGAGAACACTTAGGAATACAGAGTGACTTTTCAATGTTATTTTTACGCAGCAAAGGGTGTCTTGAAGCAGAATAAATAATCCTGTATAAGCCTGCAAACACCCATGTTGCACCAAGAATATATAGAATGGGGTTTCCCCTTCAAAATATGGAAAGCAATTCATTGTGAATGTTCAAACAAAAACAAGTATTTACAAAATGGGAACGTTCTTGAGCATTTCACATTCGTTGAAAACCACTTATTCCTGAGCAGCTTTTTATTTGGTATATTTATAATAAGAAATATGCAACTTAAAAATAAGTTAATAAAAAGAAGAAGCGTATGAATTAAACATATGTAGATAGGTACTTGGTTACGCACGAATGCTGCTCTCAAAACTAATTCGGACATAGGAAGAAAATCCAGCCAGAAGCACTAAGCAATGTGGAAGGTTAGTGGAAGCCGATCGTTAGAAATATCCATCTTCGTGTCAATGCCACGAAAAAGCTATAAGCGCGTCTGTAATATATAAAGAAAAGAATGAACGCCAGAAAGTAGTATACTCTCAATAATATCTAATATATTATACTATATATTCCAACACCATACATTTTAAAAACATTTCTGTAACATCGAAAACACTAAAACATTAGAAGATGAAACGTTTCGGTTTGCTAAAACTAGTTACATTATGATGTAGTGTAATCATATTGAACAAGGAAAATCTAAACTTTCCATTTTTCTAAAATTTACAATAAAAAACTAGCGCCCTTTTAATGCATATGCTTTTATTTAAAAAATGCTGGTCATGGCGGCCTAATTTTTCTTGTCTTTTCTTCTATATAATGGACGGAATAGCATTCGTATTACAATTAATAAAACAACCACATGTGTATATTTACAAATGTGCTGATTATATGGTTACAAAACTTTCGTTTAAGTTAAAATACTTTTAAATTTAAAATAACACTTTCTTGTAATGGAACTATAGTCCCCATCAACAAGTTAGGAAGCTGTTGTTATCGTATACAATGAACGAGTATACTTTAAGAAAATCAGCCACTCATTAACCGAAAGCGATTAAAATGATCTTATGAGAATGTTACGTTTGAGGACAACACTACATGGTATATTAAAATCAGCCATCAAATATGAAAATCACAACTCCTCTTAACTTTTATAAGATGTATGCCCTCTTCACTTCTATAGTAAACAAATCAATGGTTGGTGAAAATTAAGGTTCATTACCCTATGGAGCAAGCTATATACATATGTAATGTTAACTTTTCAACAAAAAAAATTCTCCATAACTTATAAAAATAAATTAATGAAAAAAATGCTCAATATTCATAAGTTTTGGTGAATCCAGCTGGCTATTTTTTAAAAATGTATTTTCTCCAGTTTTGAGAGGTTGTAGTACCATCATTTAACCGCAGCTATAGTATCCCATCAAAGACACCCTTATTTCAAATATATGCACTTATGAATTTTATGTTATTGAATTGACGAAATGGAATAGCCAGCTGGATGCACCAAAACGCGATAAATATTGAGCAATTTTTTATCAATTAATTTTTATAAGTTAAGGAGAAAATGACTTGAAAATTTAACATTGCAGGAATAGAACTTGCTCCATATGGTAATGATCGAGCCTTAAATTATGGAAGACAATAGCCTTTGTTCAGTAACATGACTATTGGATTTATAATTCAGATATGTAGCAGTCAGACCTGCTTAACAATTCGTTTATGAATTTAAAAAAAAAATGCTTTTTCCATAAAACATCTGTGAACAATTTGACCATTCAAGCTTGAGTTCTTTACAAAGATTATTTAGAAGATCAAAATGCTACTCAAAATTGCACTAGATTTTCGCATGCTGTTATGTCACCAAAAGAGATAACAAGCCCATATTCAACAAATTTCTTTGTGTTAAAAGAATTGCGAAGAGCTTTTAAGCTAAACGTATACACTACATGGTAATGGTAAAGCATTTCACTGAGGCATAAAATGACCAAACCACTGAGACTAGCCTATCAATACAAGCACTTCCAACGAGAGATTAGGGCACGAAAAGATGCAGACATTCCATCAGACAATCACAAGAGACAGAAACGATAGGACGAATTAGTTGAAAGCAGAGAGGAGAATTGGTCCAAGATCATAGACGTGGGCCACTGCCCACACCACTGCCACCAAAACACAAGGTGCAACCAAAGTGAAAGCAAACTTGGAAGGCAATGAACGAAGTTCAAATAATTCTGTATCTGATACCTGAAAAGAAAATTGTAGGTATGACAATACGAGCCTTGGAACTATACTAACAGCAATGTGAAGAAGTGAACATACTTGTGAGGCGTGGCTAAAAAGATAATTTGTGAGCGTTGCAAGTACGTGGAGCATGTGCGTTTGCAGCATTTTTAAACTTGCAGAAATAAAGGCCATTTTTAATATAATATTTAAGCACTAACATTTTCAACTGCAATGGCAAAAATTAAAAGGGGTCGCATCTGAAGCATATTTACCACTTTCAAGGCTCATTCATCCTTTGGAGAAAGTCCTATACCTGCAATGTTAAAATTTCAAAAGCCATTTTCTCCATAACATATGAAAATACGTTAAAGAAAAGAATTGCTACCTATTCAACACATTTTCGTGCTGGCAAATTAGCTGGCAATTTTTTTAAAATGTATTTTTCCAGTTATTTTGTAAATAAATATTTTTTTGAAAATTAAGGTGACTTTGATGGGACACTCGCAGCCCCCTAGCGATTAAGCGATGATACTACAACCTCTCAAAAAACATTTATTTAAAAAATAACTGGAGGATATACATGTATATATATTTTTCAAAAAATAGCCAGCTAGATGCACCAAAACGTTGATGTATACAGCAATTTTTTTCATTCATTTATTTTCGTAAGTTATGGAGAAAATGGCTTTTGAAAATTTAACATTACAGGTATAGGGCTTGCTCCAGAGGGCAATGAGCCCTAAGAGCTTCTGAGCATAATAGATATACAAGGGAAAAAACTTGAAACTATAATTTTGAACACCAATATGCTTATGCTAAATAAATTTAACCAATAAATGTTAGAAGTAAAAGAATTAAGATTCTGTATATGAATAAAGTAAAACAGCATATTTAATAAAATTCAGTGTTGCTATAGAAGAAAAAAACCACAATGTCATCTTCACCATTTAATATAGTTTTCTTTAAATCTTCTTTTTAAGGCGAAAATAGGTACAGGATGAAGACATTCAGGCACACACTTAAAACACATTAATAAACAGACGTCAACGTATAGCACACATTTTTGTTCAGTACAAAATAAAATAAATCCTATGGCCATACATATAGCCCAATGAAACAAATATCCGTTATATACATGGAAAACCCACGTGACATAACAAGCACAACATATATGTATATATATATATATATATATATTGAGAGTAAATTTGATAAGGTAAAAAAAGGAAATTTCTTGGATTTGACACAAAGGGTTACGAATTAGTAAATATTGTTTTCGTGGGTAATGTGTCCAAGAAGAATTTATATAGAAACAAAACTATTCCCATTGAATATAGTGTCGAGAACAACGATGATCATTTCAAAGTACATACGCAAAAATGGACGTTATTGGCATAAGAAATAAAAATTAACATTTCATATCATCGAAGGCAAAACGGACATTATCTGCAAGAACAAGAAGACTACTTGAAAAGAACACATTATGGCCAAAGAAAGGTTTCGAAAAACGTTAATCATTCAAAATCAAATTGCCAAAAAATTGTAAGTATTTCTGAAACCATTATCTAATTACTCCCTATACGATTTCTTTCCCGTTATACTGGATTTTAAGAAGTCGTTTCCGTGAGCTTAAAATTTAAATTTTCAGAGGTAAGCTTAATTATTTCAATTATTTATCAGCTCCCAAGGCATCTAAGGTCCAGTGATACTATTTAATTAGTGCTGACACGATTAGAAAGTTGTTATTAGGACAGAGAAGCACCTGTTGGCGTTGGCCAATATGTTTGACCATAAGCACTTTCTTAAAAGAGAAAACTAGAAAGTGCTTAAGGTGAACCAGTAAAAGGGAAAAAAATGTTATCCAGGTGTTGCTCGAATTACAAGCAACAACACTTTTGTTTGACCTTAAACACAAATGAAAAAACTGGAAATTTTCGTGCATAATGAAAACTCCATGAGCTAGAAAGTTAGAGTAAGCAACAAATTATTTAACCTAGTTCGAAAACCATGTTGATCCCAAAAATGCAGCAAATGTGTTGGTTTAAAAAAATATTGTGAAAAATTTGGTATTTTCACGCAATGCTAAATTACTCTATCTGTCTAGCTCCAAAAAAAATTAATTTGGTCATTTACAGGATGCCAAATACAACTTCTCAGTCCCAACACATCACGAATACTGTAATTCAAGACAACAGATGTCCCCTAATAAAAGTGAGCTTCAGCTTTCATATAATTAATACCTAAGGGATTGTTTTCAAAGAAATTAAATGTGTCCTTTACATTTCATAGTAAAATGAAGAATAGTTTTTAACTTAAAACTCAATGTAATGCAACTATAATTGGCACTTCAAAATAAACAATCCCAACATTAGTTTGCATCAAATGTAATAACATATATTGCTAAAATATACTGTTAGAAAAGGATAAGAAACCTTGTAATAAAAATAGATAATAACGAGGCAATTAAATAAAAAAATGCAAATTAACCGTGCAACTTGTTTTTGCTTCATCAGGTCAATTATTTGATAGTTATTACTTAATCAATTGAAAAAAGATGATTGCTAATTGACCTCATTGACTCCACATAACAAATTTAACCTAACGTTATTGCATGTACAGCATAGTGATAATGATAGTGGGTTTTATGTCCCCTCTTAATTCGCACATCATGTTCTTCGGTTATAATAATATATTTATGGAGATACGAACGAACACGTATGGCAAAAATTCCAAAACTGGGGACAGAGCATTACCTAATTCCATTCTCAAGGTGTTTTTTTAAGAAATCCTACATCTGACTTGAAACAGATTTTTTGCACATATTAACAAGTTAGTTATTTACATAAACTATACAGAGGAGGCACGTGCTGTTTAATCTAATTTGTAACCAAAATGGATTTTTAATGAAGTACAGTGATCAAAATGAACTCTTTTAATAAATGCACCACATTAGCGAATCAAAAACCAGCCTTATTTTCAGGCCTTGTTGCAGAACTGAAAGAAGTTTGAATATCAAAACAAACTAATTCTGGAAAGAACTTTTTCATGAATAAAATTAAATAAAACCCTCAATAACAATTTTTTTTTAAAAAATCGGCCAATAATATTAGTCAACAGTAAGCAATAATAATAATAACAATGAGAGGACAAAAATAAGTACAGATGTTATAAACCATAAAGGTACAGTAGAAAATCTTGTTACTGTGGCGTTAACAAAGGATGGTGAAGACAATGAACTGTTGTCCTGTATCACAGATTTTATACTTAAATTTTAACATTTGTATTGGAAAACTAAGTGAAAATGTACTAGTGGAATTAGTAGGATATCTCATAAACAGTCGGATAGGCATTTTGTCAAAAAAATGGTCACATGTAAAACAGTGAAATACCACCAGTGTGCAGTGTCGTACGAACCGCAACATCCTACCAGTATATCAAATGGTTGACATGGCGATTTATAAATACTAATTATACCATTAAATAACCGAAAACTATACAAAATCTTTGGCCTGCTTCAAAACGTAAAGCTGATTCTTTTGTTTAGTTTACACCAGCCTCTCTAATTTTCTATTAACATCACCAGGCTGACCTATACATTTGATTTTAATGCTCTATAATGTCAACAATGATAATGCTCCAATTTTTTTTGCATTTAGATTATATCACTATTGCGTTAGCACAATGTTTCGAAGTTCAGCCCGAATAATGTAGGTATTTCACTGATATTTTACCAACTGTTGGATGAGGGTAATCAAGATTACAGATTTGCATTGCTTCATCTCTAGAGGCCACATAAAAAATGGTGCTGATCGAGGACAATAGAATTCAATTTAACGAATTATTATAACGTCCAATCAAGTTTCGTAAACAACCAAATTAATTGATATGTAATATCACCAATAGTAAAATAAAATTAGTATCATTCTGTTACATTTCAATGTTCTATTTCTTAACTGTTATTACTGTGAAAATTCTGTTTGTGAGGTTACTGGTTAGAGAGAACATCATGGGTACTCCATTAATTGATTGTATTGAATGTTACCTATTAAAGACCATTTTTTGAACGAAATCAAAAATCCCTTAAAACAAAATATCAAATTAGGGAAAGGAAGAGCATGGTCTGTTAGTATGAAAAGACCTGATTACGTCTTAATTGGTAATTATTTCAAGAAACGCAGAATGGTAGCTACACTGGAGCACAGTAGTGTACTGCAGTGAAGCGACCTACATGATATGTAAAGTAGAACCCCTCAATTTGGGCGGATTAAGAAGTATAAGCTAACAGGGGTTGTAAGGTAAAAGAGGGTTATCTTTTTGATGATAACATTTTTCAATGCATCGGAAAAAAGTGCATAAAATTATTGTACACACACCTTAAACAGCCAATTTGCCCCATCCAACCCTCATTTTATTATATTAGAATAACTATAAGTTTATAGAGGAAGTGAGTCATCCCACAGGGGAAATGCCCTTGTTAGTATGTTGCCTAGGTTCAGTCCACCTTTGGCAGTCTCATAACTTTCCAATAGCTGAAAAACGAAAATCACTTCCAGACAACTTTGGACAGATATTTTAGAAATATTTTGACTTTTTTTGTACTTGGACCCATTGAAATGTTACATAGTATAATGTAAGAGAGGTTGTAAGCTAATCTCTATTGCTCCAATGGCAGGCCCAATATGTTTTATAAACTAAAGGAGGTTATATGCTAATAGAGGATAAGCTATGAGGGTTTTTTACTGTACACGTGGAAGCTTATAGAATCTTAACTTCACAGCAGTGCACCACTGTGCTGCAGAATAGCTTATCATTTTGCATTTTTCCCAGTTCTTAATTTACAATGTAACAACTTTAAAATAAGTTCCAATGAAGACAAAACCATCTCACTTCATACACTATTTTGTCCTAAAGGTTACTGCTATCGTTAAAATTTCGTTCAAAAAATGGTCATAGGTAACATGCAATACCATCAATTTATAGAGCCCCATGACTTCCAATCTAACCACACAAAATGAATTTTCACAGCTATAACGGTTAAGAAAAAAATTGGTGTGGCACTCGAGTATACTCGAGTGTCAGTGCATCAAATATTGAAATATGATGCAGCGAGAAATTGAAGTTTATAATTCCAGAAATATTATTGCATTACATCAGTCGTACCCATCAACCTAACCATACACCAGCATAGTCAACTGTGCTTAGGCAACTGTTTCAGACTTAACGTTAGATTATGTATAGAAACTGTATCTATGGCCAATATTTCAAGAATGCCTCAAATAATAAGATCATGTTAAGAAATATAATTAAAGAATTTGTAAATTGTTAATAACTTGTTAGAGCTTCCACCTCTATTAAGTTGGGTAAAAGTTGTATTAAAAATGAGAAGCACTTGAAAGAAATACAAGAGAAATGGAAGAGTTATTTTTTCCAGTGGATTTTCAAATGTGAGGGAAGCAGTTAAGGAAATCACTGGAAACAGAAAAGAAAAACTATTTAGAATGTGGCTAACTTGTTATACGGAATGCCAGGGCAATGCTTAGTAGAAACAAAAGCATTTAAAAATGGAGAAAAAAAGAAAGCCAGCCAAATAATAAAAAAGCTATGACAGAGTAATATATTTAGGTTGGGCAAAGTACTTTAGCGATGCAAACATGATTTCTTGCACACAAGAAAAAATGATAGCACAATTTTCGCTAAAAAACACTAATATAGATATGTATAATAGTATGCGGAACTAAGAAAATGGAGTTCAATAAACAAACTTTAATATATATTTTTTAACGTTATTAAGCATGCAAAAATTGTCTAGCAGTGTGAGCCAATATTAATATTACCACGTCATTTTGTGCATTTGTTTATATATATATATATATGCCAGTGCTTTTAAAAATTTAATCATTGGCTCAACTCCATGCTGTGTCAAATTAATGAATACATGCATCCAGAAAAAAATGGTGCTAGTCTAGGCAATTGAAAAATGGTGTTTACGTCTAGGGAACGAATGGAATAAAAAATAGAAAAAATGTAATTCTCGTTTTGTATAACTTCACAGCGATATGTAAACCCTTCTTTAATAACACATAGTTATTATTTTCAATCTAAAACAAAATATTGTCAAACTCAAATATGATTGGTATAATTTTAATTAAACACTAGCACTAATTTTGATGATACAAAAGGAAAAATTGTGATTGATTAATAGTCATCGGTACAGAACATCACTACCATAGCAGTGACCCATTTCCATCATTTTAATTACATGTGACTGAAGATTGTGTGTATTTTAAACTGTGGTTCTTCCAATATGAAGGTTATTCATGCTACTGCACACATAGCAGTGAGATATGAGCTTTCTTTAAATTTCTATATACAGTATGTGCTTACGATTAAAAACCTGTCATGGCAAAATGCAAAAGAATGCATATACATGTATAAATAAACATTGGAATCACATTTATATATAATAACACGTTACGAAATAAAAAAAACAGGTTGCACACGAAGAATCCAAGCCTTGCATTCTTTATACAGCCAACTTTTATAAAAGAGCATGCAATGCATATTTAGTTGTGCGTGTAAATAGGCAAGCATAAATGTGTCAATGAAAGATGGTACTCACCATCTCTGTTTCTTGATAAGATTTCAATCCACTATGAAGTGCTGAACTCTGTTCCTTGACCGTACATAGACTCTTCACTGGAGTGGTTGGGCAACCTAAAGATGAGGAAACATTAGTGAAATTCTAATACTTGACTCTTCAACAGATTTTAAGCAATCTTTTACCGTTAAATTTAATTGATATTTGCTTGATTATAACTTTTGTCGTTCATTACATTGCACTACTATCTATAATTATCGTATTCATTAAATTTAAGCAGACATTTCTTGGTCTGCACCCCTAGTATCCATAACAGATGTACCAATAACACCTAGATTTAATCGCACCTACTGAAAATACTCTATTAACCACTGGGCTTATTTAAAAGTAAGGAGCATGGAGCCGGGGTTCATTCGAGACTTATAGTTAATTATTTTTATTCCTTCAAAGTTGGTATCAATAAATCATAAATAACAAAAACTTATCAGAAACAAGCATCTATAGTAGCGATATTTTATTTGCCTGATAGCACATAGGGAATTCCCTTAACACCCGGGGTTTATTTGAGTATTTACATTAACTTTTTTGAAAGGATACTTTGGACATCCATTATAGAATTTTAAATAAGATTATTATAATATCCAATATTCAATTTAGGGAGATTATACTTTCCAACTCCATTCTTATACATGTATATGTAAAATGGTTTTCCAATTAATGAATCACTAGGGATCCAAAATTAACCGCAAACAAAAAGGCAAACAACTGTATGTGGTCACTTTTGAAAACCAAGGATATAAATTCAATGTTTTAGGTCGAATTAAAAATTGTTTAAATACCATTAGCATTTTAAAAATGACAACTTAAAATAAAAGCGAAACTATTTTTACGCCCTGTAGTTTGTCAAATGAGCATAACAAATTGCGATGTCTTTAATTTAATGTTATCAAACGAAACATTTAAGTAATCAATTTCGTTAAATGTGTACAGAATGTGAAAATGAGAATTAGGAGATACTCTTTCTCAATCATGATACAGCAAATTGAAAGCCAATGCAATACAACACACACAATCTATTGATTCATACGAAACAAGTGAGTTACACAAAACAATGAGATAAACAAACGGACACATACCTAAATCTCCACTACTACTCGATTCTGTGAAACTTGGTGTCCCTTCCGTATGGGTCGGTGTAGACCCTTCCACACTGTGCGGCGGTGTCCATGTGCATGTTTTATTAGCAAAAGAGCTGAATCCAGAAGATGTTGTAGAACTAGTTTCAGAATGTGTGGACAGCAGCGATTCGGCTTTCATATGGATAGATGGGATCCTGTTTAACAGCCATTGTAAAAAAAGACAATATAATGATTCGACGTCGACATTATAAATTGATGACATTGAATAATGAAGTTTTCATTATAAGCATACCCGATTGCAGTCGAATGTTCTGATCTAACAGAGCTATGCATTTCGATAGCAGTGAGAGACATGGCACTAGATGGAGGTGTGGGATCCGTACTAGACCTGGCTTTAGAATTTATCTTCAGATCATCGTCATCTTGTAGAGCCTCTTCGAACGTTGGAGGTGGTGTGGAGAATGCAGGAATGTCAGAATGACTAACTGAAGCTATAGTTGTACGAGAAATAGTTAAAAAGCATTAAATTAACAAATTGATCACATTTAAATTTATACAAAAGAGCCATATCTTTTAGGCTCTGCAACCTCGGTTCGGTGATTTGCATATAAGAAACAGGAACAAATAAAAAATGTCAATAGGTTTGAGGGAATGCCAACCAAAATAGCACTCCAACTAAACTTACGGTGAAATGCACCCAATATTCTAAACGCTTAAACGGAGGCATAGAGGACAACGTTAAGGAGATATTTAAGCAGAAAAAAGCAGAGCATAGAAAATCAATTCCTAAAAATATTTAACACTTGAAATTAAATTAAAATTCCATTTCTTGTGGATGAGCTTGCATTTAACTGCTATTTTAATAGTATAAACGCAAGCTGGCTAGTTCAACAAGACGATTAACAACCTATGAGCAATTAAGGTCATTTGTACTTCAGGAATTTACAAAATAGGGAAGACGTACTAAACTATTTGGTCTAAAAAGCTAATATTATAATTCCTTAAATAGATCAATCAAAATGTATAATGATAATAGAGCTGCCACCTGAACTGTGCTTGTGAACCTTACGAGGAGATCGCGGAGGAACTGGAGGTGGAACTTTAGCTCTTGCCGGTAGCGTATTTAAGCTTTGAGTCGCCACAGGAAGCATTCCATGCGGTGGAGTGCTACTGCTGTTTGTTTGAGACTTCATGATAACCGTAGAAAAACCAGAAACACCGGAAGTAACCCTTGATGGAGAAGCACTATTTGTAGTTGACAGCCCTACATTTGTGGTTGCAGTTGCCACTGCTGGCTTTGCACTGTTTGTCAATGGTAATGTCATTTCTACAGAAGAACTTCCAGATGCTGAATTAGCAGCAACTTTAGACTGGACTCCAGCTGTATTTGAAAAGCCAAGCAACACAGGTTTTCTTAAGTAAATCTGCCAAGCCATGCATACGACATTACAATATTTTGGAAAAAAATAAATAGTTGTGCTCATCCTACGTGAACGTGTTTTATATGCTGTCAGGATTGTTGCACTTTCATATTAAAATATAACAACATAAGTTGCAAAATTTCAGATAGAATGGATCCAATATTATCCATAGTCAAAGCAATAATTTCGAATTTACACCACTTATTTTTATAGAATCATGCTACTAGCACGAACCACAATTTTTTAAAAAAAAGAGCAACAAATCTGACAAAATGCTAATTAAAACTTAAATAACAGAAGTTTTTCAAGTGACAAACAACCAATGCAGTGTATATTGCAAGAAAATCGGTGCTAATAACTAACTAATCAATGCAAACAAGCCAATATTCTATTCTGTCATACAAGCCATAAACTTCACAAATCATCAGAAATATAAAAAAAATTGGTCAGCAGTTTTATTAAGCTCATTTTAGCGAATACGTTTGTTTTTGCAATTATCAAAAAACAGCTGCACAGATATAAAAAAACGGTTTAACCTAATCTAATTCAACATTCATATTATGATTTGGTTAAACAGCTCACCAACATCAAAAATAGGCCTACACCTATTTTATATTAATCTGCAATATTTTTCAAAAACTTTGACATGAGCAAAAACATTTACAGAAGGATTTTTATCAACATCACCCTCAAGAACAAAAGTTAGAGAACAGTTGCAGGGCACTATGTTGTCGTTAATAAATATAGATTGGTTATATTTGATCAAGGTTGTCTTCAAAAATGATTAATAAAAGTTAGTTTACAAGAGAAGATAGTCCAAATGGGAAGTCTGTCAGAGAAAGATAAGGTGCACATTGGATTAGTTCATGCCAAAAGAAATTGCAAGAAATATCAAAGCAGAATCTTTAAAGCAAAACTCAAACTAAATTCAATTTGTGTTCAAAACTAAGGTTTTTTTTTTTTTTAAATAAGCATACTGTGATTTTATTGCTGATTAATTGGACTAAATAAACAACTACTGCATAATAAATTAAAAAGGCAAATATGCTGCATGCAATTCAACAGGCATGCAGGCTCAAAGCATACATACCTGCTTTGCTAGTAGAAGCCCCTGATCCTGCCATTCCCAATCGCACACACAAAAAGTTCGCCAAGAATAAGAAAAAAAGAAGAGAAAACAGTAGAAATAGACATTAAAGCATGTTTTCTTACGCTCACAATTACTATTAAGCAGACACACATGCAGGGTAGAATCACAACGAGAAATGTCCAAGAAATAAACTATTAATAGTCTGAACAACTGGGCCACTGATATTAGTAACTCGGATCTATAAAAAGTATTACAGCTGGATTGCTTCCCAGAGGATTACAATTTATGAACATTAAATTTAACGAAAACTTGTGCATTTAAAGAGTAATATTTGCAAAGTCTGCTCGAGAGCCAAACTTTGCATTTAAGCAGTCTAAAAGGATCCATAAATTGTAATTATCACACTACACAAAATGAAACCACCAGTGAACAAGTTTACATTAAACATTCCTTAATGCATACCCTGACATCTAAACATGCCCATACAAATATTAAAACCTGGAAGCCTATTTCCAATAGGCAATGTTACAGAAAAAAATATCTATTTACATACAGCCAACAAAATGCTGTCGTACAATTTTAAGTACAGATTATTGTTAGCAACCAGTAAACACCAAATGGAACTAAGTTATAATGTTTCTGGTTCAAATAAATGAAGTAGAGGATTAAGTTTTTCTAAATTCATTGGATGACAAACTCGGCGAACCCATAAACATCTTATTCTATCAGAATATTTTGCGATCATAGCTCAGGTATTCTTATTTAGTTTAATGTAATGCCTAGGTAGGAGTAGTAATGATGAGATGGGAAGGAGCCAGCTCAACTTTGGAGGAACAGTCCCAAAGTACGCTTGGAACGATTGTGAAAATAAACGAAAAAACCACAGTATGACTAGCCAAGGTGGGAGTGGAACATGTACCTTCCAAGTGTAAGTGTTTGAAAACCGTTGCGACAACTGCAAGTAAATGTGCACAGAGCCACTAAATACAATTTCATAAAGTGCACTTTTTACTTTTAAACCACTGTAAAATGTTATATTCTGATAGAAACAGACCTCAGGTTCAACCTTTATACACGTACATGTATATGCATTCAATTATTACTAATCTCAAAAACTTCTCATGTTTCGATAATGTTAGGTAAATCAAACATTGCATTTCATCCAATTATAAGGGAGCTAGGATGTTAAATGCAATGGTTTATTAAGTTGCATAGTATTAAAGTGCATTTACAGGTAAAGTGAATTAACATTTTCAAAATTTATTTCATATTATGCTTCTGTTAAGAGGGAACCATGCAATTGGATTGGCCCAATTCTATCTACAAAATTTTAAAATTTCAAATGATTCAATCAATGATAGTTTTTTAGTGTTTTTAAATATCCCAATTTTTTTGTTAATAAAAAAAATATGTCGGGTTTTTGTGGGACATGATATACAGCATAGTTAATAATATAGCGTTTGGTCATTTTATTGTTTCAATACAACCTAACCTCAGTCATTATTGGAATGTACTTGGGTAAAGTTTTGAAAAAACTCAAAAGCCAGAATTATATAACAATCTTCAAGAAAAAGTGTTTGAAATACATGTACATATTCCTTATTCTAGTTTCAAGAAAGAATGCAGCTGCATTACAAACGTTTCAGGTATTTTGTATAAGCCAAAATAGCATACAGTAGGCTGCATTTCATGTTCAATATTGGTATAGTTTCCAATAATTTTCATTTAAAAATGAAAATAATGGTTTTTGATGCCATATTTCTCATTAACCTCCATTAAATAATGTAAAATCTAGCAAAAAGATACCACATGTGCATATATTTATAAATGTATGGGTATGCTAAATTCTGCAATATAATAAGCACACGATTGCTACTTCAATATGCCATAATCATTAAAATATAAAAATAACAACAAATAACAAAAGTTAATTATACTGTACAACAAATAAGGAAAACAGTTTTAATACCACTTTGGATTACCACAAGAAGATGCAATATGAATGAAAATATTAAGAAAATGAAATGTGGAAACTTCAAAGCATAAGATCCAATTTTTTTTAAAAAATGCATAAGAATTTATTCAATTGTCGCGCATCAAATTGCAGTCTATTTCCTCCAAAGTGGAATTAAAAGCCAATGATTGTGGATTTGGTCAAAATGAATAACAAAAATGAAAAATGAAACGACAAAAAAAACGATTTTCATGTTCCTAACTTTTCCTGGTCATTGTTGGACAAGTCTACAACAGTCACACTGCTTAAGTTAGGGAGGTCATGGTCATACGTACTTTTAGAAGCCCCACGCCCAATTGAGCCAGATGGCCCTGTAACATAAACCCAAACAAAAAGAAATCATATTAAATAACTAATTCAACATTTTGTAAAAAAAAACCATCACGAGTTAGAAAAATTAGTTGAAGCCTGCATGATAATTTAAATTTTAGTAATATATTATAAGAGTCACCACGAGTATTATATGTAATTAAAATAGATTTGATCATGCATTATCTCTATGCAATGCAACTCACAGGTGTTCATGGAAGCAAATGCTAAAAATTTATAACCATGTAGAATACGATAAAAGTATAGTGCATTAATTTATTGCAAAGTTAACATAGAGCCAAATTGAATGCCAAAATGTGCATATCTAGGCAGAAGAAAAACTCTCGTAGCAAGATTACTGCAAGAAATTCGACGCCATTGTCCAGGTGCAATGTTTACATCTGTTTTGCATTTGAATAATTTTAATACAAGTACTTATGCTAGGTTACTGAATTATGCAATAAATTACTAAAACTTTAAATGTCGTTGTTATTGTATTTATTTTACATTTAGGTGCAGGATAATCATTTCATGCATTACTGAATAATTTACATGAAGATATAATCTGCAATTGAATTCATGGAATTGCGCCAAGTGACAGTCAATATGTAACTTTTTTTTTGTTAATTGTGCAAATGATAAGGCAGCTAAAGAACTATAAACGTGGAATTTTAAAATCAAAAATAAAATAGATGTTTTCTTTTAAAAGAAATACTTCTATTTTAAACATGGTATTTATTATTCAACCCAAATCTGAGAGTTAATGTGTAATTTACAAATGTATGTTTGGGAGTAAATATATAATTGTAATTATATATTCGCCTTTATTATATATTTGTTCTGTTCCTGGCCAATCAATACAAGTTTGAAAATATGCTAGGTATATACATGTACATGAAGTTTACTACTCGTAATTATTCATCATTGTGTACAGTATTTTATCAGGTACCAACCGGAAAACATTTTGAGAAACTACCAAATATACCCCAAAATGTCACGCCATGATGTTGTGGGTTATGAAACGAATAGTGTGTGGTTGAACGAATTTTCTCAAGACCCACAAACGGAATTCGGGGGGCCATGGGTGAAGCCTTATTTTTAAATAATTTAATACATCAGTCTTATAAAAAATATGTATAGATATAATAAACATAAACAAAAGCTACATCAGGATCCTCAGTAAACTTTCAGCGTGTAAAATAGACGACATTTTTAAGTGTGTAATGGAACCTTTAGACCAAAATGCTCAAGAACCACGTCCACAGAAAATGTGTTAGATTTCAACAAGCTTAACTCATCAAATTATACATAAGTGCCAAAATTCAATGGTATTAGTAATTTAAAGAATGTATAAATTATTTTTTCATACCAGCAAAATTAAGAGCTACATTAGCGGCATCAAGTTCTTCAGCTGCTTCGGACAAAGATCCCGGGCGGTATCGCATCGTTACACTCTTTTTCCTTGATGGCGAGTGCTTGAGGGCTGAAAAAGAATTTAGTCAATTAGGTAAGTTTAACCATCTCTCGGCATCTTGCATCATACATTGGGGAAAATAATTTCAGCTAGTTATGGACTGAAATGCTAGTGAGGAATACTTTTTTAGTTGCCTAGGTCTAATGAAACAGTATTTGTAGTTTTAACAATAATTTCAAGACCCCAAACAATGGTAGATACCATGAAAATGATGTCACCTAACATTGCAAAGTGCTTTCAAATAATTAAGAATTAAAGCATCTAATATTTTCCTACCTATGTAGCTAGAAACCAGTGTTCTAAATTTACGATGAAGGCCTTTGATCTCGGGAAGATCCACTAGAGGACATGCCAAATGGGAGAGACAACGGAAGAGAAACAGAGGAAAGAGACATTATTTTATGACACCCAGAGATAGCAAGACCATTCCACAATCAGGAATGCAACAAAGTGGAATACAGCATGACACCAGGAAACATAGTAGACACATAGCTAAGCTAATTGCACCTGATGAGACTCCCACTGCAGAGAATGGCCGCTTTTAAATTTAATTTGATTTATTTTATGGTTATTTTTCATTTGCTCAAATGTTATTTAAAAGGTGCGTCAATCATGTTGCTCGCTACAGTTAACACAAAACAATGACAATTAAATCAAACAGTTAAATCTTTTTTAACATTATTAACCTATACATTCACATAAAACTAAACAAGAGAAAACACGGAAATGGTCATTATAGAATATAACAAGGATTAAGGGTTAAGGAAGCTAACAAATAAATGACAAATCATATTCATGCAAATACAAATAATGAAATCATACTAAACACTAAAGATTGCACCTCTGCTTTGCTTCTTATATGCACGGAGGTTTAGCTCATCAGGTGAATACATTGTAACATCCCTAATTATAACTATTCTGGTAATTTGATATGTATGGTTTCAAAGCTAACGATCAAACTAAAGCTGAAACTGCGAATCAAAAATTTCAATTGAGGAATATGCTAAAATGCTTTGTTATATTCAAAACCGCTGGTGGACAAAAACCAACCAGAAACCTATCTCTCCACGGCAGAAATAGCGAGCAAATCAAAAGCAACAATCATTTTCACTATAATACTAAAAACAAATTAACCAACAATGACCTGAAGATGGGAAAAAACCAGGACAAAGAAAAGCAGAAAAAGTAGTAACAAAAAAGGTTTTAAAAAAGTCAATGTAGGATTAAATCACAAAAATGACGGCAAATTGCACTTATAAGAAGCAGCAGCATTCGTAGATGTTTGATAGCAATTAGAATGGTTAATTTGTAATACATTTTTATTAATTCCCCTCGTTTATGAAGAAAAAATAGTGTTAAAAATAGCATAGGATATTGATCGCAGCAACTCATAAGCAGCGGAATTGAAAACTGGTTCACCAACCTGCAACTTTGTGTTTTAATGATCTCTAATTCAATAAAAAGCACCAATAAAATAAATGTAGCAGCTATATTCAACTTTGAATAGCTCAGCGATAAATGCAGTACTACATTTTGCAATATTACATTTTTTTTAATGTAACATTGTAAAATTTCAAGTCGAAATGAATAAACAAGAAATTCTCTTTCATAACTAATTGCGAAAAAAAAAGATCATTTTTGCCCATATAAATCGATATCTTTCTTTCGCGCTGGAATGTGAAAAATAATTCCCACAATAGCAAATTGATCAAAAAATCAAATACTCGCTTTACTAACTTTACAATATCTGTTCTTTGTAAAGGTGGCTTAAAGTTTGATTCTTGTTCCCGGAAAAAAAGAACGCATGCATAGAAATCCTTAAAGCAAACGGCACTTACGTGATGGAATCTTTTTGAAAACTGTCGAAGCCATAAAATCCTGGAAACGCTGAGCATAAAACCCAGGTCTATGTACAGATACGGTGTCCTAATAAGTCGAAACAATAACATGATATATTTATGCATATCAAATGATATATTTTATGAAAAAAAAAAAGGATTAACGAAAATGTACGTACACCATCATGCAGCATGGACTTCCACGTGTGCTCCAATTTCTTTTTCAACCTGTAACTTTGCAAAATATCGATGATACCCAGAAATAAAAAAAGTCGTTCTCCTTTTGCATTGCGAGCAGGGATCCCTCCAGGACTGAAAGTGTTAAAAGAAAGATTCTTATGACTCAAATCGAGACCCAAAAAAACGTCCCTCGACAATTCATATGAGTTGGTAGAGTAAAGTTAAGTTACCCAAAAACTTAGTCTTTGATCGGGAATGCTGAAAAAGCATAAAAAGTACTAGTTTTCCTTGTACGCAATAAGAACTTACGGAAAATCTTCCTCCTCGTCAATTGGCTCAGAATCAGCCTGAATGGCCTCCATTCCCGTGGAATGGGCAACTAGGCGTTGCCTATTTATGGAGCGACTCCGTGAGAGTCCTGGACCCCCAGCTGCAGAAGAAACGCCTAGAGATACGGCATTTTTTTAAAGTTTAGGTCCACTTATAAATATAGACAAAGGCAATATAGGCAAAAATACATACCATCAGCTTCAGCAGACGTTGTCGTACCAGCGCTCTGGTCCCCTGCATGACGTGATGCTTCCCTCCTCTGCTCCTGAACATTCAAAAAATGTATTTTTAAATTTTTGTGAAAACCAAACAATAAGTACAGCAAACAATGTTTACAAACCCAACTTACAACTCTTTCCCTATGAGCCTTGTCGAGATTATGTATTCCAACAAGTAAGCTGTAATCCATAATTTTGAAACTCGCTAAAACCTAAATATAAAAGGGATACAACGATGTCATTTCTAAAAAGTTGCTGTTCTTGTAGAAAAAAGAAGTTATAGCACAGAGTGACCTCTCGACCCACTTACTCTGCAATCCCTTTGTATGGTCTTGATGAGAGCACTATATGTTTCTGCTTCTAACAAGATACCTTCGGGATGATGTTCCATAAAATCCAAGTCCTTATATGTAGGTGATGGTTTCTTGCATTCATGTTTGGCAGCCTTTCGTTTATATGTTGACCCTTTAAAATCGTATTTCTGGTGAATTTTAATTGATGATGGCAACAGATTATCCATGACACACAGGCGAACATTTTTTCCTCCAAACTAATTTAGAAAAAGCACTTCGGTCAATAATTTTGCAAAGCAGTTATCAATCATCCGTGATAACATTCAGGTAACAAATTTAAAAAAAAATGCTGAATGCAGACCATATAGCAGTACAATCCAAAAAACTTCGGTAAAAGAGTACGGGGATTTTGATTGAGGTTCTACAGAAAAAATGAGAAACCAAATCATTTTATCGTAGCCACAAACATATACAACACATACTTTTAACTCAAAAACCTGAATTGCGTACCATATAATAACCCGGAAGTAGCTTCTGAAGAAATTCACCTTCCTTGTGTTGAACAGTTTTGATGATGAATTCGTCATCAGCTGTTACGTAGAAAATGCTACCACTTGCACCAGGGTTTGTTAATTCCCTCATCGGTTCCATGCACATAGACAACTGAAATGAAATTGCAAGATGATGGAAAGAAGTTGCTATTAAACAAAAAACAAACTCAAACAAGAAATTAAACGTACCAAAAAATCATCTGGCTGAATGGAAAATAGATCACGAAAATAACGGAATGCCACTGGAGCATAGGTTTTGAATTTAAAGTCTGTGTAATGATGTGCTGGTGTGCAGCTGCTGCCTTGACTAATATAAAAATAAAACGTTTAAATGAGGAATTAAGTCGTGCATTTCAAAAATATATTTTTGTAAAGACAGTTTTGGTGTTCCAGAATATCTATAGTTACTTCGGGAAAGCAGTAGTCTCCACAACAGCAAAATCTTGCATGAGTACATCTCTTTCTGGTTTTGAAGCAAGACCACCGACCGCATGACTAATGCCCAGTTGTATGGAACCCATGATTTGAGTCGTTTGGATCTAGAATATGACATCCCAAAATTACGTAACCGAGTACAACATCAATATCAAATAATAAAAAAAAACGTATTTACCTTTTTGTAAGTAATTTGGCCCTCAATATCAACACGCCGGTGACCAATTTTCTTTCCAGTGTCATATTTTTTAGGTCGTGGAGTCTTTGGCGTTGCTGAACTAGGAGTAATAGGTCCTCCTGTGGAATTTGCATTTTGTGCTGCTGCAATCTGGCATTAGAAAAAAAACCTGTTAAACAAGTACATATAAAAACTGTACCACTCTGCAAAATTGTCTTTACAATGTTTGCATATAACACTCTTACAACATGACTGGCAAATGATACTCTAATATTGGCTTAAAAATAATGGCAATTTTAATTTGGGAACATTTTAATTCTTAATATTTATCAGGCCATTTTTGAAGAATTAAGAAAGTTTTGTGTTTCCCACAAAACTGATAAACTAAAAAGTTTAACAAATTAATGGCAGAAGTTTCTTCAATAATTAAAATTTAATAAATAGCTGCGACTAAGTCCAGATTGGTATTGATACACCAAAACTACATCCACTTTTGGCATAAATACAACTCCTCAATAATACAATTGACTAAACATCAAAAACGTTTACTTACATCTAAAGGCTCGGGCCGATCTTTCCTTGATGTGCCCCCTCCACCTAGTTCTTCCTCAGAATCATCTTGTTCTTAAAATAGCATGCAATTTCATAAGATGAATATGTTATTCAATAAAATCTTAGCTAATAGTGTCCATTGTTTTCACATGTAATAATATAGTGCTTATTGCTTGGTACCATTTGTAGGCTATGGCATAAAAAGGGACTGCAGAGCCTGAAGGAATGATAAAAAGAAAGGGTTGATAAGGTGGCCAAAAAATCTACTTCATTCAAATATTAATTCTAACCAGGATAGCAAATTCGCTTAATGCTAAAGTTACGAATAACAGGATGTTATGCAAAAGGAAATCACTTCATTTTCATTCTTACCATTAATACCAGTAAGTTATAAATATGCTTAAGTTTGGTACAAAATGTCTATCTTATTTATGGAGATTCTATATTAGCATTCTTATAATATCATTTTATGCAGACTATTTTTTCACAACGTTATACTATTGCATGCAGGCCTACAATATTAAAGAGGACGAATATAACCTTCAACAGACTCCTATAAATTCAACCATAGGCCTATACATTTTAGTGATGTACTCTTGCATTTATATAAAAAAATGCAATAATATTTTAAACATTAGCATGTCTAAGACTAGGAAAAATGTTAACAAGTTCGTCAAAATATGACATAATTGTTGGCTTTCAATGCTTGAATGCAAACTTATTACATTTGACAAAGGGATGCAGTTATAAGCGTTTAAAGTATTAATTAATATGAACTATAAAGCAATCTACGTACGCCAATTGCCTGTATTTGGTATGTCTAAGTAGCTAGACCAGTGTTTAAAAAATCAAGTTACATGCATGCATGGTTCGCAAATGTAAAAATGTATACATTAGATATACTGGAGAAGGTTACAATTAAATTAGCAACATGTAATCTACTTGCAAAAAATTCCAAGCAGTATTTAAATAGAAAACATAGGAACTGAAAACTGGAATGCATGTACATGTATATGCAAAACATACCCAGACTGGTTCAGCCAGACGATTTTAAGGAACATTTAAGTGAGAATTTTATTGACTAGCAAACTATAAAAAGATCTTTAAAGTGATGCATCAGAAATGAGACTCGCTGTTTTTGTATTGCAATATTAATTATGTTTACAAGTTTACGAAATCCTACAGGCAGGAGAATTTAATCAAGATAAAACTAAATGCATTCAAAGTAAATACATATAGGCCTACAGAATCCCAATGCTACATACAGAAGCTTAAATGCAGATAGGACCACTCAAAATGCTTAAAGCAACACTGCACAATATGTGGAAACAGTCTTTCCTACTTTGACATTTCATGCTAAATTCTTTAAATTCAAATTCTACAAGATCAAATTAATTGATATAAATATAAGGTTTTGACCAGCAAACAGAATAAAAGAGGGAAAAGGACATGGTCAATTCACCAAACTAATTAGTCGGGTGTACAATAAAGCCAACTGGGTGGTGCTCCCATGCAAAAAGTTTTGGGTAGATCACTGTATTACATATCACACCCATCATCCCACTTACATGTAATGTTGCTTTTAAGAAAAGGTGGTACAAAAAATGCTACTGGGTATATTTCTTTCTACCACTAGAAAAAATGTGATATGAAATAAATAAGAAATCTCTCATCCCACTTGTCCCTGCATTGTCTTATGAGTAATTACTTGTTAAGACAGCTGGTTGTTCTCAAACACTGGAAACGTTCAAGGATCAAACAAGACCATTTTTAAGAACGTATTTGTAAATTGACAAAAAAGTTTAATGTTGCATCACTTGTCAATCTTTCATCTCTTTAGATGGCCTAGTGATATTCTATAGCATAAATCAGAGCTAGTACATGCTTAAAATATTGCTAGAAACCACTACACGTTGTGAATATACATGTAATAGTGACACAAAATGTAACAGTTATTAGTTAGAGAGAATAATTAGCAATGAACAAAGGAAATGGCACCTGCAATCCTAAAATAAGCTGTTCAATCCTGTTATTTAAAGAGCATCTGTAAGCCTATACCAGGGGTCGGCAACCTGCGGCTCGCGAGCCGCATGCGGTTCTTTCCATGTCAAGTTGTGGCTCTTTCGATGTCAAGTTGTGTATATACCATAATACACCATAATACAAAAAGTGGCTCTTTAAAAACTGAGAAATTTTGTAAATTATCACTTTTGGCTCTTCCGTCTCAAAAGGTTGCCGACCCCTGGCCTATACCATAGGCTATATAGTGCAATATGTTATGCATGTTCATAAATAAGCGTAATGCATGCACACGTTGTTTTTAATACTTAGGGTAAAAACATGATGAAGCATGGATAAGAGGATGGAGAATAGCAAGGAAACATACCTGTGATTAGTCGATGCACCAGAACATAGTGGAAGAAAAGGGCAAATAGAGTACGGGTGCATAGATTATTCAAAGGTATGCTTCCATCCTCTTAACCATCCTCTTATCCATGCTTCAGGATGTTTTTACCCTTACGATATGGAGCAATATGTGCCATTTGCTTCCACTATGTGCGGTTGCATCGACTAATGTAATCACAGGTATGTTTCCTTGCTGTTCTCTATCCTCATATCCATGCTTTAGGATGTTTTTATCCTTACGATATGGAGCAATGCATCAGACAGAAGCTGTAAAATGTGGTCAGTTTTGAAATATTATCTGTCAACATTCCAAATCTGAAATGCTATACATGTATTTATTACCGATAGTTAGCTAATATTTGAAGAGTTTGTTAAAATGATAAAAAGAAAGAAGAGGTACATGCACATTATCTTATGTACCAGAATTAAATAATGGTCCTAAGGTTTTATACTAAAACATATTGTATTATTTTTTTAGAAATTATGGATCTACGTGTTACAAATTATGAAACCAGGCCTGAATAACATGAGAGGCTAAGTTTAAAGTTGTATTCAGATGATTAGATATGAACTATCTAATTACAAAGCACAAAACAACAAAGACTGGGGGTGGGGGTGCATTTATTACATTCCTGTGTGGAAACTTTGTTGACACCAAAATGAGCAAATAAATCACCACAATAAATATGCACTCGGCTCTTTAAGTTTCGGAGTGAGTCAAATTGCTCAATGTTATTTCAAATGGTTGCAATAATGAAAACCTAATATATCATTAAACATGCTTAGATTTTAATGAGGTAATAAAACATCTCAAGTGTGGCACATATAGCTTCCAAGGTATCAGAAAGGGAGAAGTGCGAAATAACTTTCGATATGTGTCAAAGCTTGTAATCTACGTCCACTTTAAGGACTTTCATCAAGAAAGGGCCAAATTTACCTTTGCGAGAAATGCTAATCACCATCTATCTATGACAATTTAAAACCACCTGATCACTGGTGGAAAGCAGTAAAATAAAAAAGGCATCCTGCTTCTGCCCACGGTTATTGCAACATATGATATCATGAACATATAATAGGCTAATCTTTAAAATCTGTCTAAAATATGTAGGCTACATGTACTTTTCCTTCTCTTTCCGGAAAAAATGTACTGGCAACAGCTCTATATACCATATAATCACAAATTGGTATGCTTACAGACTGGGAATTTAGGATATGTGGAGGTACATGTAGATAAATTCTGTAGCCCATACAATCAAGCAATAAATTAGATAAACTTTAGGCTACAAATACTACTAGTACGGGAATTGTTCTAAAATGTAACAGCATATTTACGCTTTAGAATGACGTATTAAAAGCAGGTCACCAGCAGTTCAAGGAGTCAAGTATTTTTTTTGGAGAAAAAAAATCTTAGAAACAACGAGATGGTATCACCAGTTACATAACATTAAGCCTTCAAATTAAGAAATGGGCTTAGCGAGATTTCCTGCAAGTAAGGTGACGGGAAAAGAGAACAACGAAAGCAGAAATACCTACAAAAACTATGTATTCCAAGGATAAAAATATTCAATTAATGTTCATTACACAACTGATTCGAATAGACACCTACATGTAGGAAGGTACAAAATCAAAGTAATATTTAGGCCTACTAGGTCACAGAAATAAATGGCACTTGATTGAACTCATTTTAGAATTGAATGTTGCGTTGACGCAGCCAAGCAATGCAATATAAGTCAAGTTAAATTGTATACGAAATGGCAGTTGAATTTTACCTTCTTCATTGGCCCTTTCTACAGCGGTTGTCGTTTGAATAGCAGAGGTTGCCGCAGACGAACATTCTGCAGCTGCCATATTGAAAATTGTTTTCAATGAGCAGTGAAGTAATAGATGTTCCGACGTTTAGTCATCCACCTTCAGCGTAGCATGGTTTCCACTTCTTTCAATTACTGACCGAAATACTTCAAGCTATGTCCAAACTCAATCCAATAATATTATATCATTTCACGATTATTGCAAGTATTGTACAAAAACACCGACTTGGCGAAGAAACCACCCACAGCATACGTAAAAAAGTACTCGGAGAGCGCATGCGTCAAATTGCTTTCACAAATCCGATATGAGCATTTCATATGGGGTACGGTCCATGATTTCGACGGCAAAATCTTCCTTCAATTTTGGCAATCATGAACAAATTTCAGCACTGTTTAGTTAAATACGTATTTTCGAACTTGCATAAAATCGCAAGTTTTTACGTTACGATAGGCGCAAGTTTAATTCATTGTGTCGAAATATTAAACTAGAAGTATTGATTATATTCTAGACTTTTTGATTTGCCCTGGCAGCCATTAGGCGGGGCTACGATGGGCATAGGTTGATAGGTGTTGGGTGGGAGGAGGTAAAAAGCATTTATAATTTTTAAACTTCCTCTTATTTCTACATTTCCTGTGCCATAATTCCTTAAATAAACGCGAGGATAAAAATAAAATTTAATTTTAAGATAAAAATCGCTTTGATAGGCAAGTAAATTGAATTGAATTAAATAATATTTTATAGGATAATGTCTATAAAGCTGTCTGCAAAAATGGCAGCCATAATACAAAATAATTTTTTTGTATATATTTTGTGCAAAATAAATCCAAGAAAATATATACCGCAATGAATTGGAATTATAAAATTTTAAAAAAAAATTTCGATGCATTTACATTTTAACTAGTATTCCCATTTTTTTAAAACTAAAAAGTTGCATATTACATGGATAATAAATTTGTATCGTATCCCTGATCTAAAATTCCATAGAAAACACTAGAGAAATTCTATTGACCTTTTTATTAATTTGTATTGACTAGATCATTAGACAATAAATTGAAACAGTTTAAACCAAACGAAAACAACAGGATTTGTCTAAATCCTATCCTCAATAAAAGAAGCCAATGGGCCAAAGAACAAAAACGAACCATATAATTTCTGTACTAGTTTTTTTGGCCAGGGATATTGATTAACTTTTATTAAAAGAATTTGATTCGTTGACCTAATAAATTCCATGCTAAATTGATTTGTTGGGCATTAATTTATTCCACAATATAATTTAAAAAAATTTACAATATCAAGTTTCTTAGCAAACAGTTTCTGGCATGGGAGACGTCTAGAGCTCCTAATATCCCACAATTGGCTCTAATAAGCCGACCAATTGGAAATACCGACTTTTTGTTGTCATGAAATCCATAGGTCAAATATTATGTGTTTCAGTTAGTTGCCCAAGCATCGATCACTGCGTGTCTGATGGACCTCTTGGTCGTCTTGCATTTAACGGAGATGTCGAACGCCTTGTTAAAACCCATCAACTAACCATTGAAGGAACCCAGATCAAATTACACAGGGGAACATGCAGCCACATCATGGCATTTATATATCAGTGCACATTAACAGATTATCAAGATATCCACTTCTTTCACTTCACCCGGAATAGTCTCATTTTTTTCTATAGCTACCTCCTCTGCCTCTATGTGCAATATTGCCACCTAATCCATTGCCAGCAGTGCCGTGACCTTCAATTATACTTCCTCCATAGCCTCCGAGGCCATTTCCTCTGTAGAAAGTATTACCATAGCCTCCAAAGCTAGCACCTCCGTAGGCAGGATAACCATAGATCCCGATTCCACTGCCTCCATAGCCAGGATATCCATAGATACCAATTCCACTGCCTCCATAGATAGGATTGTCGTAGATCCCGATTCCATTGCCTCCATAGATTCCGATGCCACTGCCTCTATAGCCAGGATTGCCAAAGATCCCGACTCCACTTCCTCCATAGATAGGATTGCCATAGATTCCGATGCCACTGCTTCCATAGCCAGGAATACCAAAGAACCCAACTACCACTTTTCCATAATCAGCACTACCATAGCCTCCGATGCCACCTACTCCATGGCCATAGCCTCCAAAGTCTGGACTACCAAAGCCTCTAAAGCTACCTCCTCCATAGCTCCTTTGATGACTGTCACGATAGTTTCTATGTGATCCATATCCTCCATGGCCCTTCATACCCCCACGTCCATGACCAAAGGTGCCAGAAGCTTTCAAAAAGGGGCTGAAGCACAATAGTGTTAACAAAATCTGAAATAAATGAAATTTTATTAGCAAAATGCAGTCAGCAAGGAGAGACACACGGGAGATCTACTATATTTAAATACCGTTTTTGCTATGCTTCCATTCTTAAGTGTACACTGCAATGAATCCATGCTTCGCTTCAATAACTCTCCGATGTATTACTGATGCCATGCGCTCACTATAAGTGCGTTTTATACCACGATCCAAGAAGCTAACTGTATGGTTGTCAAAGATTTCCAGTGAAATACTAATAGTCATTCGCTCCATAAGGATAGCAACTGTAACCCCAAATTTAATTGCCTCAACACATATGGCCAAGATAAAAACCTTTACTTTGTAACAGGTTTGCATAGAGAAATAGATGCTGTGTCATCCATATATTTCATACAATCGAAGCTAAATGAAGTTTGATTTATGCATGGATGAGTTGAATGATTTGGGATATGTGGACAATGTTTTGATTCAGTTAAATGTCTAGTCTGTCACATAAAAACATAAATTTTGTATGTGTTAATATATCTAAGCAAACACGGAGCAAAGAAGGTATACATATAACTAGGTTACTGGGTAAAATATGGAATTAAAAGTACAATAGGTCAATTTCTGTTAAAGGAATGTCATGATCATGGCTAATGGAAATTTATTTCCAAAATCCGCATTTCTCAAAGTGGTGTTACCCATCACAATCTGGGTTAACATATGTCACAAAACTCTTCCATGTAGAATACATAAAATAATTTTTCATAAAAAGGTGTTTTCACAATTTCATAACATTATTATTGTTATTTAAAATGGCATGTTCTGCTCTTCCAAGGTAAATAATATTTTAGAATACAAATGTATATTCTTATCATTCCAAAGATTAACGGCCCTCAAAAACGTTAAAGCACTTAAAGGGTGATCCTGCAATATATTCTCAAAGAATTATCTCCTCATGCATTTAATAAAAGTTGTAACTAATATTAATCTTATCAAAATGATTTATTCTAATATATTTCTTTAAATACATCTACACTATAACATTTCCCTTTAACAATGTTAACTGCAGTAGATGGCTCACTCGGGTTTGCGTTCAAAAAAATCTTTCTCTATGCGTTGACAAAGCTCGACGAGGTTTGTGTAAGATCGAATAATGGCAGCCAGACGGTTGTCAGGCAGTGGAGTTGTGAGGATAGTAAACAGATGACCAAAAACAAGAGCATCTAATTCGGTAGGTCTACAATAAATAATTTAAGAATAAACTAGTACATGTATATGTTTAACAAATACCATTTTTAGTAATATAAAAACTTACTTGTTATTAAAAAAGTAATTATTTGCATCTAATCTTTCAGAAAGAGCACTGCAGCAATCAGCAACTTCAGCATACACCTAGAATTAGAACAATATTTTGCACGATTAAAAAAATGTTCTGACAATGTGCAACTATGCTTTACTACGCGCCACAAAATAAACTTACTTCTTCAAACGATTTATGTTTCCATCCAACAGCTGCTAATTTCTTTTTTATTTGAGCCTGCTTTCTCCAAACCATAATATGATTCAATGGAAATGGGTACACAGAGCTGTATCTTGGTTTGGTAACCTTTTCAAAGATAAAAGACAAATGAGTTGACGAGATTTAACTGGAGGTGCAACATAAACCATCTTTCTTACCTCTTCCATGGTTATACCATCACACCAAGAAATATAGAGCTATAAAATATGCAATATATCATCTGTCAAACAAATTAAGACAAGCACTTCTAATTTAAGATTACAAAACGTCATTTACCTCAGCGTTGATAAGTACATTGCTAACTAATGACATATATGCTCGCATGTCCCCTTGTTGTGGCACGTCTAAATGTCCACTTAGCTGGATGCCCTACAAAAAATTAAAGCTAGTCTTGAAATCCAAACATTTAGGACATGATAGCAACAAATTACTGTATACAGTATATATTATATAGTATGTATATAGTGTGTATAGTTTGTATATAGTAATGAATATAGTTTACCTTATTACTGACAAAAGAAACTATAGAATCGAATTCAGAGATGACAAATGCGCCACATTTTATGAATGGAATATTTCCTTTAAGAAATACACAAGTTTATTAGATGCAATATGACTATACACAACGACCATTTTCAGGTCTGATGACGTTTAATAAGTGCATTTACAATGTAATAAATTTTAGGTTATAAAAAAAATTAGGTAAAGAAATTTCAAAAAAGATAATGTTGTTATAACAATATATATCTACGAATCGTGGGGTTTTGAATTATCACAAATTCATTGCATTTTTGAAAGATCAATCCTGAAATTCGAGATCGTACAATGCAGAAACAATAATTCTAATTGTAAAAAATCGCCAATTTACCAGATGGAGACATCTGTTCAGCATTTTTACGCATTTCAATTTCAAAGTCCAATCCACGCATCCTTAGGAATGCTTGAACTGCTAAGCTGCTGGCATTGCTAGGTAACAATATTTGCTCCACTAGAACAGTTAATTATCAAAGCAATCATGAATAGTTTTGCTAAAAATTCTTGTGATCCAATATATATCTTGGATTTGTCAAACGCATATATATATATATATATATACCTTCATATGGCTGGTATAGCTTCACGTCATCAGGCCAGGTCTCATTTCCTATAATTAAGAAGACAATATATCAACTTAATTGCAGTTTCCTTGGCTGTTCAAAAAAATCAATCCAATTTTGGCCAAATGTCAAAACTATAAATTGAACCAACCAATTATAAAATTATATATATAACCCCACAAAAAAATCCATGAAAAATGTGTTGTACGTATTAATTAATCAACCATATATGCAGTCTGCAGACACTTAAATTTGACAACAACAACATAATATTGAACTTATATTTTGATATGTTGTCATATTTCTTGTAAGGTACAAATATAGCCTACAAATTAACTTAAATTTGCTCAAGTTATACAACTGTCTATAAGGTTTTATTTAAGATCTAATCGACAGTTATAGGAATTTGAATCATTGAAGCTGTTAATAATAAACAAACTAACAAAGTTATCATAAGATTTGTGTTAATCAACAACTCTAATTCAACTTAGTACTGCACACAATGATGCAGAATTTTATGTTGAAATTTATCCCATAATCTAAATATAATCATACCTCCAAGCTCAACTGCTATGGATTCTGTGAGCAACACTGTTGGCATTTCGACCTCCATTATAATAAGTTATTAAAAACAATCCAATATATCAGAACAATTATTAAAACACACTTGGTGGAACAGCCATTACAGACGACAATATTTTGTGATGAGCAGTTGAGCACGCGAAAACGTACAATTTCTATGAAACGCCTTTCCCATAGGATTGCATTGGCCACTTCTTTCCTGACGTCACCCAATGCTGTGATGAAAGCACGCGAAAACGCCACCCGCCTTTATTGTTATTTGTTAACTTAGCACGTGAAAACTGGCATTTATTTGAGAAATCTGTTGTAAAACTATTTTAAACTATAAAAATATTAATTGATTTATATTTATCGAACTGTAATGGCACTAAGAATTTCCAAGAAGCGTTCATCTGCTGAAACGATCGATGAAGTAGTGCATGTTTTACGAAAAAGAGTAACTAATTTTGAAATAGCTCTACCTTTGATAGGATGCGATTCTCAAAGAATGTAAGTAGCAGAATTTATATAATGTAGCGTGGATATTATTCTAAAAACATGTTTGTCCTTCGTGACGTAACTCGACATAAAGGTCAATTAATTAATTGGGGCAAATTCCAATAAATTTACACGCAATAGACAATAAATATTTTATCGTCTGCATCATGGGTTACTATGGTAACCATTTTGGCATAGCAGGCGTGGCTTTTTAAAGCGGGAATTTCAAATGTTTCAAGTATGTTTTGTAAAAGCATGTTGATCAGAGATAGGGAAGATGGTTTTTGGGGATCAGAAACTCTAGACTAGGATGTAAATAAATATAATCTTTCGTTCACAAATTAGATTTACAAATTATTTTGAATATAATGTATTTGGCATATCCAGAAAGTGCCATGAAAAAGCTCATACACTGTACCATGAAATGCATACTAAACCGAAATAAAATCTAAATTAGCCAAAGTATGATTTAGCTACTATTTTAAGCTTTATGATTTAGGAATTAAAACTTTTTTTTTTGGTATTGGGTTCTTTATTTTTAAATCATAGGAATTTATTGGACATACTACGAAAAACTACCAATTTAGGAGAAAGCAACTCAGTTATCTTGATGGGTCGCAGAGGCAGTGGAAAAACAACTGTAAGTTAATTAGTAGTATGTTATAGACAATTTGACATAAGGTTTAATATTGATATTTTAATAGCTTTTGAGAAGTGTGCTGAAAGAGATAAGCGATGACTGCGCTAACCAAAATTTGTTGCAAGTCCAATTAAATGGTAAATAACCCATGTCTGTATTGGTAGTTGGTAGTTTTTTTCTGTATTATCAAATGTTGTTTATATATTAGGACTGCTTCAAACTGACGATAGAATTGCTATAAAGGAAATCACGCGTCAATTGGAATTAGAAAACACAGTTGGCGAAAGGATATTTGTAAATTAACTTAACTTTTTTTTAAATTTGAATTCGTTTGGGAATGATCGGAAGTTTTAGTCAATTCATTACAACTTTTATATGTAACAGGGAAGCTTTGCTGAAAATCTGGCGTTTTTATTAGAAGCCCTTCGGAGTGGTGAGAAATATTCACACATATACGAATATTACACATGTAGTGTTTATTTTGATTATTGAAAATTAATCCAAATTTCACCTTGTTTCTTCCCTTTAGGAGATTGTGAAACAAAGACAATTTTCTTCGTGCTTGATGAATTTGATTTATTTTGTAATCACCATAATCAGACTTTACTATACAATCTGTTTGACGTCGCTCAATCAGCGCAAACTCCAATTGCAGTTATTGGCGTGACGTGTAGATTGGTATGTCTATTTTTTAATTAAACTTAAAAATCATCATGGTTTGATTCTACAATTCTTACATTTAGCTGCTTGGGGTTTTTAATTTTGAAAAATTAAGATGTTCATGTTATTTATTGCCAAAACAACTACAATGTGTCATAGCAAATATGTTATTACTTCTCATCCTATTTTGCAGGATGCCATAGAGTTATTAGAAAAAAGAGTGAAATCCAGATTTTCTCACCGCACTATTCACATGTGTTCCAATTTCACTTTCGAAGAATACCTGCAAGTGTTCGAATATTTATTGCTGCTCTCTCGTCATGATGGTAAACTCATTAGCAAGGATGTAATATCTGAATGGAATACAAATATAAAAGTAAGTATTTGATAACCAAATACAGTGTACAAGATTACCAGTTCATGATACTAATGTAATGTATTATATTTAATCTTTTATGTAGGAACTCGTTGCTGATCCACATCTAAAATCCATCCTCAAAGATATATTCAATTTCTCAAGTGATATTAGCAGTTTGAAAACATTTCTGGTAAGTGAGACTATCCTAACGAGAACTTCCAATGTCTCCAAGATTGTAAATTTGAATTGTTTTACAGATGCATCCCATTTGTTCGTTGGATGACAGTCACCCAAATTTAGAATTGAAACATTTTGTGAAAGCTTATCAACAATTCTCCCAAGATTCAAAAATGTTAATGTTGGAAGGCGTTTCAGTATTAGAATTTTGCTTGATATTAGCTATGAGAAGATTGACCGAAGTGTACGATGGAGAGCCGTTTAATTTCGAGATGACTTTTAAAGAATATATGAAATTTGCAGAAAATCGCTCCTATTTACTTTTCGACAGAGATGTTATCATGAAAGCTTTTGAACATTTAATAGAATTGGAATTCGTACAAATTGCTGATGGCAGCAACACGAAAATTCAAAAGAAATATCAGCTAATGAATTGCATGCTGGAGCCATCGCAAATAATTGAAGCTGCAAAAAATTATCATGGATTGCCGACCGAGGTGCAACAGTGGTCAGCTTCGCTTGTTACTTGAAGTTATACATTATCCTATTATTGTATTTTTAACAAATAAAACTTTGTATATTTTGCAACATAAGTATTGGTAATTAATGCATAAGAACTTTAAATAAATTAAAATAAGAACTGTGGGCAGGATTGGTTAAATTAAAATTAAGTAATTTTTAAGTACTGAAAATTGTATTACAACCTGAATTTTTGGTTTAAAAACAATTCCCAATGCTTAATTGCTGGATCATAATCGTGCATCATCAAGGTTTGCTATAAAAGAAAAAGTTCTATAAATTAGAAATGATTAAAAATGCAACATTTTAAAAAACAAAAACTCCCTACGAATTCCTCCAATAATTTAAGCAATTAAAAATCAGTTTTTACCTTACCTATAAAGTAATAGTAGAAAATCGGTTCAATATTTAAATGTATTGTGCGATGGCTATATATTTCAATTAGGGAATTAAATTGAAAGGTCTGTATTCTGTTACTGCATTAAAAATAAAACATTATGAAATACTATTTTTATTTTTCACAATAATGTTAAAACTATCCTTGAACAAAAAAAACGTGCCAATTAATAGGATTCTATGTGTAAATACGGTGTTTGTGCCATAATAATGGCCAAAGATGAATCCGTTTTATAGATACGACAAAATGACAAATGAGGTTGATCATTTCGGTGGTGCTCAATATTCAAAATCTATAAATCCTGTATTGCTATCTATTTTCATATCTTATATGCGTTTCACTGTGCTGTCAAATTAAGCAAATTCGCTAACTTAACAAGTAAGCAATGAAAAAGCAAATTGGCCACAAATAGCAACCTATACTGAATCACGCAAAAATCCACTGGGATGAACCAATGCATGATTGAATCTATAGACATCCTTATGTTAACAACAAAGGACATGTCTAGTTTTGTTTCTCAGGCCGTAGATCTCATCAGTTCTGTGCCAGTCTTCGAATGATCCAGCATAATAAAAAGTTTAAATAAATAGGTACAATTAAGCATTTACTGTAGAGCTGTAGAGAGCACCACCGATTGGACATTTTCAACAGGTCACGGTATTGAGCAAACATATTTATATGTTCAACTTATGAACGGAAGAGATAACTCGCTGATTATAGGTCAAAAGAATAAAGAACACTTGTGAATAAATGAGATGTGGTTTATGTACAACAACAATCGACACGAGGTAAATAGGCAAATTAATTAACGGTTGAACAACTCTGGGCAACGACCAATGTTGAAGAAAGGGAATTGAAATGCTGAATTAAAATTGATCTAAGTTTCAAAACCAGCCGATTTTGAACTAAATTAATGTAGTTAAACCGTGGTCATTAGTTTTCCAGTTAATTGCATCTATAACCATGCTTGATAAAATGATTTTCACATAAATTGATATTTTACCAATCTTTCAAAAGCACAAAACTGGAGTAAAATAATCTGTTCCTGGCAAAGCAAGTTTAAATGTTCACAATACCAAGAAAAATTAACATCCATAAACTGAAAGTACACTACAGTGAAACCTGCTAAAGGTGACCGCCCAAAAAATAACCAAATTCGGTCATTGTATTCGGGAGGTCACTCTACAGATAATTTTCATGAAGGAAAACATACATTTATTCTCTAGAACCAACTTATGAAAAGTGGTCACTATGCAGAGGTGGTCACTTTACCAGGTTTTACTGTATTTAATAAACAATCTGTTACAATTAAAAACGCTGATCATTAGTTAAACCAAATATTAAATTAAATGACATTTGATGTAATAAATTCAACATGGGCAAAGAAGTCATCCAATTTCATTACTTCAACAATGGTCGCAAGTGTTCAAGTGTAACAGTTGGCAGAGTACATCACATGTACATGAAGGACAGCAAAATAGACAAAAATGAGGCCCTATTTAGGAAATGTTCATTAGGTCCATTCAAATAAACATGTTATGTTTAGTAATATGAGTAATGAAAGTTCAATTACCAATATAGGCTTAGGTAATGAACACTTAATTTACAATTTTACAGTTGTTTCTGGTTCTTTTTAAGTAAAAAAAACCAGGAACCATATTTATACAACTTTTGTACCAACATCGTTTTTTTCAGGAAGTTACACCATATCCTTACAGCAACAAGGCACACACAGTCTTCAGACGAAAATTAATTACATTAAATACGTTTTTTATTATGTTTTCGGTTTACGTTTCATACTTTTTATTTGATTTTCTTATTTGTTTGGTAAGTTTAGTAACTCTTACATATGTTATCTACGTATGGGCTTTTCATCTCCTTAGAAACTTCCTTTGAAAGTACAAATGTTAAGCATAAATATGAATTTATATTGGTATACCAGTAAAGAATTTTCACATCATTCATGGGGTTAATGAGAAAGGCTGGTGTCAAGAGGTTTCACCACAAACACCTACAGAGAAAAAACAGCTACTTTCTCCAAATAGGGATTTTCCAACCAGAAAGCTTATTTTAACCATTTCTCAAATACAAAATACAATAATCTCAAAAAATATGTATGCCAGCTCATTGAAACTGGAAAGACAGGCTCTGCATAATAGAAATAACTGCAGGCAAACTAGATAATAAATTAATAAGCTGAATTTCTATGTAGAAACACTTAAGGGATTCTACTATTTCAAACTTTTCTCACTACATCAAATCAAAAAAAGTATTTCTACACATTCATACATTCATAGAGAACATAGACAAAAACTGGTAAAGTCAATTAAAACTTGAACTGAAGCAGTCTTACAGAAAACCTAACTATAGCAGAACTATGGCCAAAATTAATATTAAAAACAATTTGAGGTGTTGATTTTCAAATCTCCCTGTAGATATATAGAAATGAGAACGATAGGAGACAAAAAACCTGTCTTGATAACCACAAATGGATTAAGAAATTATCTAAAGAACTTAAAAAAAGTAGGCCATTACAATTTAAACAATTAAGGAATTTCGCAACCAAACTAGTTTTAATCATCGTCGACTTGCAGCTTATATTAAAATATTCGTTTTTTTTTTAATAGTTTAATTATATAACAAAGGCAAATTCGTGTACCAACATCGGTGTTCAATTTAGTTTTAAAAAGATGCTTTGCATGAATCAATGTCAAAGATTAACTAAGATGCTTCTTTTTTAACCATACATCTGTCCAAATTATCACATCGAATTTAAAAAGCACAAGTATGCTTCACCAGCCTACGATCTGCTCACTGTGAACGCAAATAAATGTCCATTGCATGAACCTGAGCAAACAACCATATCTAGAAAAAGCGATTTCATAGCAAACTTGATTTAATTCAGAATTACGTATCAATAAGTGATTTTGCACCAAAACGCTATTTCATGGTCAGTGAAATTAAATAGTTTGCAAGCAATCAGTTATAAATATAGAAGTATTTAATTTTAAATCTGAAACTTCACTTCAACAAATGGATAGTTCTTCTGTCAATTAGAACCTTGAATATTCTTTAAGCTTCTACTGGTTAAGACTTGGTTGTGCAGAATTTAATAATTTTTTAAATTTTCATCAGTATTTCAATGTTTACTTCAAAGCTACATCTACTATGTATTCCTGTATCGAGTATTTCAAACATAGTTGTTAATGTCTTAAAACAAGTTTCATACTTGGCATCACTGTTTGCTGAAGATAACAATCGTTCAAAGACGTTCAACTGTAGCCTCTTAATATAAACTCTTAAATACAGTAAGCTCTCCAGTCATTTCATAATTTATAAATTCATAGAAGTTTGCTAATAATCAAACAGTACAATAATCTTAAGATAGTCAATTTCCTTTGTTTCGACAATGAAAAATGGGTTTATGGATCTTACGAAAATCCAAACCTATAAATATTTCATTGGTTTTCAAGTTTGTATAAAACATAAACAAGAGGAAGCTAAAGAGCTTATTCGTGATATACATTAAATACATCTACTACTATATGACTGTAATTTAGGTATGGTGTAGAATTAATCCCGACGATGTGAAAACAACTAATCAAATAATGTGCCCTATTCCAAAGTGGACTGGGCAAGCTAAAATTGACATACAACCCTTTTCACCAACCATATTTGACATTTGCTACCAGTTATACAGAAAGTTCACTGCTTTGACTCAAAAACTGATTTGAAATCAGGCTGGTGCATATGGCCATTTGTTCAGGTAAAAATCAAGACAAGTGCATCTTTAAACAAGGGTGTCCAGCAAATTTGTTGCAAATACCAAATTTGTCCAAAGAGGCTGCATTTCCCAACAGTCTTGCAGAGTTGATTGAGTATCATTTAATACGATTTCATTTACCAATTTTGAAAATTGATAATCGTACGTAAGTTTAAAAGATTGAAAAATATATACAGTGAAACCTCTATTAACGGCCACCTCTGAACAAGGGAAACCTCCGTAGGACGTCCATGTTTTGTTGGAACAGAACTCTCCCATAGGATTTTTAAACCTCCGAAGGGCGGCCACTTTTTCACGGTCCCATAGGTGACCGCTGTTCGGAGGTTTCACTGTACATGTAAATTGCCGCACTCGGAACAGAAATTCCAGCATCAATTGTTGTTTACTACGAATTGCAAGCATAATTTCTTACTTTTATGATGTGTTAAAAATTCAAGTACAATACAAAAAATCCTGAATACTGGACACCCTATTAAAGAAGCAAATGTTACATAACAAAAAGTCCTAGTTTTGCTTCCGCAAGCTACCATACAAAAGTATGTCAGCACTACAATAAGCAAAAAAAAAAAAAAAAAATGCAAATGTGACTGTACAAAACAGGTTGTGGGGTGGGGAAGGGTAAAATTGTAATGGAATGAAATAAGTAAAAGAATTGTGACCAACATCACTATCATGGGACAGTTGCAAATGCAGTCAGTTGGTTTTCACAAAACACACATGGAAATATGCCATTTTTATAACCTGGTTTAACATGGAATAGAGCAGAGTATTACCATAGTAGTACCACTAACCGATTCAACTAAACAAATAGCAGGCTTCCGCATAAAGATACGAGGAGACCAACTGAAATTGATGGGCTGTCATCTCCTCAAATTAATAATTTCTTGTGTAAAATGCGAATGACAATATAAAAGAAAAAGGTAAGGGGGAAAAAACAGAAGTAATTTTCTAAAGATTTCACTACAACTTTTTTAAGGACGACTAATAATTACACATAATTAAATTGGCACAAAAACACAGAATCAAGAGAAGTCAAAATTAATCCCTGATCTACAATTGTGATGTTCGCCAACATTAACTGATAATGCTGACAAAAATAACAGTCACTGTTCTTGCAGTGAAAAATCGAAAATACAAAGAGAAGGTTGCACAAAATTTAGGAGCGGTTTTTTTTTTTGCTTCATAAAAGCTTAAGATGGACAACTGCAATGTGGCTACAACTGTCCCAGACAGAATTAAGATTTGAACCATAATTAAAATTGTCGCTGAAAGAGTAGTCACAACGTTGTATGAAAATGAAATATGTATGAATATAATAAAAAACAGGGCAGCTGCATACAAATGGGTAATAAAGAGTCTCAAATAAGATAAGTGCAACAATGATTTTTTTTACGTTTGCAAAAGCATAGATGGGGAGAGCATTAATGGATGGATATAAAGCATTAATTAAAACCCGTTTGAATGAAAAACTGCATTCTTTTTCTTCCAACCACAATGTCTAGTGCTCTTTGCCATAAACAAATTTTGCTAAAGGAAAAGTGCTACTCATTTTCAATGAACACAAACGTTATAACTCACAGTTATGATAACTATCTGTACAAAAAACTTGGATGCGTGGCAATGACAAGTAGGCAACTATTACTTCTAAACGCTTTTTCATTGAGTAATCACATGGAGCCAAAATATAAGAGATTCGGTTGTCCTTTTTTAAATTTAATAACAAGAGCTATTTGTTTCTACAAAATCGTAATATTTTCAATTTGATCTTTTGACATTTTAAACAGTATAAAATATATTTTTTTCATTAATCACAATTTGTTTGCTATATGCCAAATGTAAGACGATAGAAAAGTAGTTTGATATTTTATTTTTTTCTCCGAGAGCCTTTGGGCAATCGGCAAGAATTTCCTTAACGCTGGAGATGGATATTACTGAGAAGACCTACCAATATCGGCAAATATTAAATGATCGCACTACAGAGCATTGGCTACAATATTTTTTTCTCTCCGGTGGACCACGGATTTTAAAACTAGTCGAGAATATTTTGTATTGTAAGAATTGGATAAATTAATGAATTCCAACTATTACATCTATAGAGCTCCATTGCCAGCCTGCATGCAAGCTACATGCCAATGCGCTTCTTTAAATATAATGGTAGCACCTTCTTTTAGAGTACCGGTTGACATTCCAAACATGCAACAAGTATGCATGGTCACTGCAATGTCTCGCCCAAAAATAATACAAACAAACAGTGGAATTGTGCTCAAAGAACAAGCCAGTCTTCCGATCCAACAACCACCGATAATAGAAGCATTAACAACATTAATAATAACAATATAATTATAACAACAACAAGTATAACCATTCCATGGAAGTCATTAGAAGAAGGCTTTTATCAGTGTCCACAATTCCAATATTCTTGCAATTACATTATACTTGTGAGTTAAGGGAGCTCCCATTCTATACTCGCATGCGATGTAACCAATCAAATTGGTGAGGGTACAATCCCATCTCTCATTTTGTGAAAGCCAAAATGAAAGAATGCACCTAAACAGCACTTCAGAGGTCACCCAAAGGCTTCTTCCATCCAGTAATGCTGAGGTTTTTTAAAAAGCCAGTCCAAAAAAATCATCTTTATCTGGAAGCGCTAGCTCTTGATATAAAATCAAGTTAGTCATAAATACATCGACAGAGAGGGCTCTGGCGGGTTGCTCCACATGCACTGACTTTTCCTTGCCATTATTTCTCAGAGGTTGAAAACAGGTCAGGAATTGTATCCAGGCACTGTGCACGTTTTTCCTTTCAATTTCAAGGTTTAAAAACTAGAGCAAACTAACAGTTGAACAGTACCGGTAGCAATGATAATAAAGGAAAATCATAAAAACTTTCCAATGACTCGTATTAAAGATGAACATTTGTACATACCATTTCATATTTTCCCACATTTCAGGTTACATCTACCATGAAATATATATATGAACGATCAGTAATGCAGGGCAATTATATTGGCCGCGAATCGAATTTCAAGACGAGTCCCGACACCGTGGCTGAGCTGAGATCTTCAAAAGAACACACCACTGTAGCACACGCCATAGCTGCTCAATTCAGCAGCAATGAATATCTTTTGTTCACCTTCCATGACACAAGGTTTCATTCTCTGAGGCACTATACTTGTGGATTATAAAACGGAGTGAACGAGACCGCAGATGTGTCGCGCTCCATCGAAACGGAACGGCCGCCCACCCCATCCAACCGAGGAGTTCGTACTACATTTTCCCGTCATTCCATAACCCCTGCATCAATGACTATGCCCGTAATATATGCCTGAGAGTATTGGTCTAGGAATTAAATCATTGCTGTCCAACAGAAGGCAGCGCGCATTCATCCCTGCAAGTTACACTCACCTCGAGAGTCTCATGCACAACTGAGCACAAACTCAAACCTTGCTCATACTACCACAATAGAGTTGCGTCGAATTTAGCTATATACTAGACTCTTTAGGTAGGATGGGTACCAGAATGGTAGGCAGAAGGGTTTTGTTGGATGAGGTAGTTGTGCTTGTAGTGTACCTGGGGCAATTAGAGCTTGAAAGTAGAGATGTCCTACTTAAATGCGATATCCTCTCCTGAACACAGCTGGCAGACAGACGCGCCTCGGCATCGTGATCCCAGCATTCTTCAATGGTGTCACAAAGAACAGCCAGATTCTGTGATCAAACAAAGATGGTGTTAATTTTCAATGCAAAACACGAAGGATGGTACGATTAGTCTAGTGATTTCCACCTGCATTCCAAGAAGGGCTTACAGTTCAAGTTTATTGCACTCATCATGAAGCAATTTTTTTAATTAAAAAATGGAGTAAAATCTCTTAATTAATCAGACTGAATGGAAAGACCATACTGAAGATATCTTGGCTTCTACATGTTTTGTATAGGTTTTCAAGTCCAAAAAGTAAAGGCTTTTTAAGGGTACCTTAAACAATTATAGGGACTATAAGAATCGGTGGTGGGAGAAGACAAAGGTAGCCATGTAGGAATTGGCATAATTAATAAGAGATGCCCTGCAGATCCCTGGTTGAGAAATACTACGTTATAAGGACTTGAGGTCGAAATATGCAACTAGCATTTAAATCCAAAATCTAATAAATATTAAGAGGGATTGATATTCATATTATAAGCGACTGCTACATTTAACATGACGCCAAATACCGTACCACATTTAGAACACGCATACATTGTATTGGCTTTAAAATATTTTTTTTTCAATTTGTTATCGTATTTCAAAACACAGAAGCACAAAGTCTACACCACCATATTCCTAGCAATTATAATTTTTGTTTATTTTAAATTATTCAAGGTATGATTTACCGCTCGCTATACCAAGCCTTTCCCACCTTACAACTAGAGACCACACAACAACCTGTTCCGCTTTACTCTAAATATAATTGCAGAATGATTTTAAAGGTCACGTTTTTGCAATTAATTACTAATGGGAATGCAGTATCTTATAACAGAAAATAAGAGAGTTATTCTGAATTCACTCACTGGATTCTTTCTCCACTGGTCCTTAAATGCAGGCCTAACTTTCTTATGAACAACAACATCCTGCATGTCTTCCAACGAGGGATGTTGTCCCACTTCCTCTTCAAAAGGCAACATGTATTCCTCCACAGGGCCTTTCAAAACAAAAAAATTCTTACTTAGTTGCACAATACTAATCCAAGAAATCAGAGAGACATAAGCAGTCAACTACCTTCCTGGGCAGAGCAGCGTGCCATTAGCTCCCACAGCACCAAGCCACACGCATACATGTCTATCCTTAAAAATGCATCTCGCTGGAAGTTTATAGCACCTTCCAGTACTTCAGGGGCCATATAACGCCGTGTCCCTACCTACAATTGTCGAGATGTAAAAGATGTGAGAAACCAGGGCAGTCAAGTCGGCTTCCAAAACATTCACGTCGAGCTTGTTATTACCTGGCCGTGAGTATCCCCTGGAGAATGACCAGGAAGGAAGATGAGAGCAAGACCGAAGTCGGCGATGCATGCAGTTAGATCGTTCTTAAGCAAAACGTTCTTGCTCTTAAAATCACGATGAGCCACTGCCGGCTTGGCATCTTCCCCTTTGACCGGCGGCATCTCTTCGTGAAGGTGAGTCAGACCTTTGGTGATGCTTTCTGCTATGTGGCACATTTCAGCCCAAGTCACAAGATTTGCCTGAAATTATACGAATGTATCAGCACAAATACATGTCAACTTGTTCATCGCTACCGAATTTATTCGGGTAATGCCCCTCCCAGACTTTAAATACATTTTTGCATGGGGGAAATGGATATTTGTTAAATCAACATAGAATAATTTTTTTATATCCGAGGCTCGATGCAATGATCGATTCTTCATGATAATTGTGCATGAAAATGATTGAACACGAGATCTAAAATGTATTCTTTCGTTAGAAATTGCAAGTTAGCGGAGTAAATAACTTCATGCAGTATATTACGCAAATAGCGACATTGGGGCAAATGTCTTGAAGTTGAAGGAGTTCGAATTTTCATATTAAAATGATTAAGTTTGTAAAAAAAATTGTCACGGGATGCCTTGCACAATAGCGAAAAAATATTTTATAGCGAGTACACCAATATTAAATTTTAAAAACGGAGATTTCTGTGCATTGTTAACACGGTGTTTTGTGTAAAAGCCAAACCTATGCTTCGAGGGGTAAAATTGTTTAAAAAAAGAAAAGAGGGACCTTTACTCAAGTAAATATGGTATATTCCTCAACCTAATTGCTTTTTAAAAGAGACTACGAACAGGCGTGAACAACCTGAAAGCAACTAAAATAGGCAAACAAATTTCAAGGTTCAAACCTTCAAATAATCGCACAATGAACCCTTTTCATGAAATGAAGTAATGAGCCAGTATTCTGCCTGTAGATTATCCCCTCTGCGTTCAGCTCCAATAAACGCAAGTACGTTGTCGTGCTTCATTTGTGGAAGACAAAATATTTCTTGTTCCACGAGCCAAGATGCTTTTTCCTACAGGGAACACGTTTGTAAATTAGCAATCTCGAACAAATCCAAACAGTCGCAACTATCTTATTTAACACGTGGATTCTATTAGCGAGAAAGTATTTTGCAACTTGCCTGTATGGGTAAGATTTTTACGGCCACAGATTCGGTTAGCATCTGAGCTTTCCAAACCGCACCAAATCGTCCTCTAGCTTTAATCTCGATTAGTTGAACTGGCCGCAGTCCAATTAATGGTGATGGTGGTGGGAGAGGACTTGGCTCGGTCGTGGGCACTTCGTTGAAATGTGCCATGCGACGTTGCCGATACATCCAGAATATGAAAATGATACTTAAGCTGGCACCAATCAAAGGTAAGAGTATATATAGCACTATGCTAAGTATTGATCCTTCATTCGGTTGGGTTGTTATCCAACCTGCTGAAAATTGATTGTAGCAATATTTAGCAAATGTGGCAAACAAAATAAAAACTCAAACAATTGGAACATATTTTACGTGTTGGAGAAGGCGTGGTGGGGGAGGGAATGTGATACATGTTTTGATTACACATGTCCCCTTCGCAGCAACAAAACAGGAGTTGCTGTTTTGGATCCTCTCGTGTTTCCACACATTTATGTTGATTGTAGCAAGCGACGTGATTCAGCCAGCAGCCTTACGTTAGAGAAGAAAAACGATTAGAAAATCCTTCATTCGTTTTAAACCCGTATATAATGTCAATTGCATCTATAAGATATCGTTTTAACGGCCGATTATTTTACCTTTCATCTTAATTGTAAACCCGCTGCTATTATTTTGCCACAGGACATAACAGTGACTTCGCTTATCGGCTTCGGCTTGCTCGCATTCTTGTGTGCTGTTGCACCCAGTGCCAGACTCCTTGCAAAGTGTCTCATTGTAGTACTCGCAGCGTTTGGTCAACACGGCTTTGTCCATGGCCTCTGTTTTATAGAACAATGAAAGTGAAATTAGCACAAAACAATACTTGCTCGTAAGTTGTTGTTTTTTTAGAAATTTTAAAATATACATCGCACCAGATTATGTGCTAAAAACACTGTTTGTGGAAGTTTCACAATATTGAATTTAACGTGTATATGGCTAATTAGCCTAATATATATATATATATATATTTTATTTCCAGAGTTTGCTGATCATTTTGATTTTATAGTGGTTTATTTATAAAAGTTCTGAGCTAAAAAATATACACTTGTAGTGTCATCTTCGATTTGTATTGAAAATATGTAAAAACAAGTATAAAAAATATGTACGTGCTAAAAAAATCTGGGGGGAATCAATTCTTTAGGATTGGACTGCTGGATCGAGTTCACGGTGAAACCATTGCTGGGCTGTACTTAGGGAATTTCTTGTCCTTAAACTTGAAATCACAACATTTTCTTAATTCTTTTTCTTAACATCTATCAATGACAAACATTGAAATATGAGAGAAATATTATTTCTTTAACTGTACTAAACCCTACTAATAAGCCCCTGCAAGTGCTGTCATCAGGGGAGTACAACTAATTTGTTTCAAGTCAAATACACGCTAAGTATGACATAACCAATGACAAGCCGTTTTTATGATAAACTAATTATATAGATATAAGAAGACTAAGAAAAGATTAAACTCAAAAGTTTCTATAATTGTGAAACACTGCAAATTACCCACACTGCTAGTTGTGCACTTGCAATCCACACTTTGCAATTAGGTCAAATTAATTTAACAAAAATGGTTATTCGCGTGCTTGGCCTTGGATAGATATTAAAATATCACTTAAATGGACACATGCTGTTTTACGAAAACATGTGCCTCGATTAAAACAGATTCAGTACACGACAGCCGCATATGACGTTAAAAACCAAGTTACTTAAATAGGTAGGCATTAAAGCAGGTCTACATATAACCATATTGGAGAAAAGCGAGTCTTAGTTCAAGTAGGTGAAATAAAAATGGTTGGACAGATTTGGAGTGAACCGAAGTTTATGTGCATATATTTTAATTTTAAACAGCAGCCCTCTAAAAATAGTCCACCCAGTTGCATTACCTGTTTCAAACTAATCCAGACTGATGTCAAAAGTAATTAGCACATACACCTGATTCACACCAACGTTGATGTAGAACTGATGTGGATCAAGAAAACTTTTGCGTGTTAATTCACACCG
>JAQGCC010000170.1:0-51215 GCA_034698905.1 Xestoiulus laeticollis | reverse complement strand
GGTCGGCTATCCTGGTTGTTGTTTTTCGTGGTTTCCCACAACCTCCATTAATCGCCCATATAGGCACATAGGCGAATGCCGGGATATAGTTCCCCAAAAAACGGCCACGACCGTATAAAAAGTTCACCTTAACAAAAAATCTGGCACTTTGCTCCCTGCCACATGGCATAATATACATGCTGACTGCAGGGTAAGGAATTGAATTGATTTTGACTGCCTAATTTAAGGGCCTCCACAGGGCTGTGTATATTAATTGGTAGGAAAAAGAGGTAGAAATATTATGAATGCTTATAATTAACACGATAACAAATTAGTCATTGTCCTAAAAATGTAATTTAATTGCTCTTTTTTGGCTGAAGTCCATTAAAAAAAAGGCAAGAACTTTCACAATTTGTGTGCATGATGTACGTAGGCCCTATATTTACTCCAGGATAAGACTGCTATTACAACATATTACAACACGAAAACATGTGCATTATGTAACTTTATGCAATGATTATGACACAGATGAATTTACTGACAACACAATACAAGACTGGGAAATTTGAACACATGCAAAAAAGGATTAGCTGAGTGTTGCACACATATTGCATATCTATGACGTGTTGGCATTTCATGACACTGTTGAGTCGGGCGAAATACCTACCATTTCCAGGCGCCAATCATCCATTTTATTTTCAGAAACAACACGATTACATTGTGATAGCAATCTAGTGAAATTCGTTTCGAGTCGTGAAGGCTGGTTCATTGATCACTCAACTGTTTAGAACTTTTCACATGCCAGGCGTCTGCTAACATTCAAGTTCTACTTGTGATTTTTGTTTGGCACTGTACGGTTATCCAAAAGTCAATTGCTGAAGCGCCGTAGTTTCATGCTATAGTATTTATTCACATTCTGCAATTCTTTAATTCTTTTTCATTTCCCATTTTGCTCCTGTACTTTCGCCACGTGCTTTGACTTTGAGCTCTTAAATTTATTTGAAAATATGGCTGGAATTCGGCAAAATGGACCGAATATCTTAGTTACAGGTAAAGTAACATCATTTTCTATGTAATGCATAACTTTAAATCTGATATTTTGGGGTAAAAGCGAAAATTCTACTTCGTAAACCTACCGTATGTTTGTTGTCAATATTTACTGTTAAAAGATTGCCGACCTACTTTAGAGCTGGTTATCTGACATATGCGCACTTCTTATCAAAACTATTTTGTATTTGCAATACGGAATAATTTGTTTAAGTACATGTATGAACGATCTACAAAATCTGAGTTCGAACCGTAGTCCAATACAACTTAAGGACGTATACGTATGACGCAATATTTTGATATTTTTCTATTGGATGATTTACTACTTCATTGTTTTCAATACGAAGTTTTATTTTTTAATTCTTGTCATTGTTTTCAACTACAAAATAGGCCAAGCTTGAATGCGAGAAAATCATGCTTGTGAATTCGTTATCTTTTGTATATATTGACGTTTTACGTATTTCAATTTAGGTACTCCTGGCACTGGGAAATCAACATTGTGTTCAGAAATTGCTGAGCTTACAGGTTTGGAGTGGATTGATGTTGGGCAGGTCGCCAAGGAAGATCAATTGTATCAAGGTTATGATAGCGTGTACCAATGTCAGGTCCTGGATGAAGAGCGGGTAAGCATAACATTTGTAAATTAAGTTCATAGATATAACATGGCAAGAAGTTGCCAAACTTTCTAGATTTTTGCATAGCTTTAGCAAGTTCAAAGATGGTAGCGGTCAGGCCATAAATGAATCTGCTGTCAATAAGTTCTGTTTATTGTGCAACATATATATCTGTAACTTGCGATTATTTTGTCCATGGTTTTAAATAGTTCCTCATAACATTGTTGATATATTTGTTTTCTTTCTATTTGTTCAGATGATTACAAAAATATCAGTTTGTTTGGCGAAAGTGTTTATCTTTTCTAACGCTCAACCGAAAATACTTTCAAGGTTATGATATATTGCGCACTGTACCTCTACTCATATTTTTATTGTTAATTTCATTAGAGATCAGGTATTACAATCCTTTCCAGGTGTGAAGGTTAATAATAGCATTAAAAAAGCTGGTTTATTAACTAGTTGTGGATGTGTTTAAATCTACCGTTTGAGCGATCCATTGTTCAGTTTACTGACAATGACTGAAATTCAAACATTAGGCTTCTTCACGGGAGTGCTGTTAACCACCAGCCGGCAACACTTTTCCTGCATAATTAGATGTGCACATTCACTATTCATAATGATGTATTGAAACGCTAGTTTTTAAACCCAGCTTGTACTCAGTAAGTGAAGGAGGCTCTTTCCCTGGCATTGGTGTTTAGCTCTCGTGCACAGCAATAGACCGACGTTAAAAAACAATAAACAAACCCAATGTGTTAATTTGATTTATACGGCCAGTCAGAAAATTTAACTTATATGCAACAATTCTTATAATAATAAGTAGAAAATAAGGCTAGTCGTCCATTTGCAAATCTTGTCATTTTTGTTTTTATAGTTATTGGATGAACTGGAAGATAGAGTGAAGGAAGGAGGAAAAATAGTTGATTTTCATAGTTGTGAATTATTTCCTGAAAGATGGTTTGACATAGTTTTTGTGATGACTACCGATAACAAACTTCTTTACGACCGCTTAAGTACCAGGTGAGAGTTTACAGTGTTCTTATCTAGTATTAAGCTTTGTTTATTGCATGAAGTTTATTGTTAATATTGTCTGCGATGGTCTCTATTAATATCATCATTTCTAATTAATAGAGGATACACAGACAAGAAATTGCAGGATAACATCCAGTGTGAAATTTTTCATATGATATTAGAAGAAGCAAGGGAATCATTTAAACATGAAATTGTTCATCAACTAATTAGCGACACTCCAAAAGAACTCGAAGATAATGTTGATAAAATTGTCCAGTGGGTACAATTATGGAAAGGAGAACACGGTTGTATTTCTTAAATAAATTCTATTTATAAGTTACATTTATTTGTTTTTATTGAAAATGATTTCAGATAAAAATATTATATTTCTGACATTTCTGTTCAATATTTCGATTACATACATGTGTATCATACAGTTTAAACTTTATGTAGTATAAGAAATACTGATTTAATAATCTTTGATATAGTTATGATAAAATGCGATTTTGTTTTGTTAATTTGTTATCACATGTGTATGCCAGTTTCGTTAGGTATTCTGTCGTTTAACTGCTGATTCTTACGTGAATCGGTGGCCTTATAGGCACTGCAAATTGTTTAAATTAGCATAATATCCTTGGTAAGGTCCCGCTCATAAATCTTCCATCAGCGGGACATACAGGAATGACTGTCACTGGAAGCAAATCCACTTTCGGGAAGCTCTTCCAAATCTCTTGGCTGGCGCCATAGGCAAGCCCGAGAAATTAAGGGTAAACCAATAGGCACAGAAACTGGTGGGGAGACGAGGGGATAACGAAACAGGACCACGTCCAAAGTAAGCTGTCCCTGCAAAATCCAACGGCAAATTATATTTTATAAGCAAGATAAGCGTCTATTGACTAGCGCTAGGAGTGCTTGGCCAAATGTTTGTTTTTACGATACATTTACTTAAAATGATCATCTAACCTTTATTTTCTGCATGTCAGAAATGAGAACTTGAGCATATGGTGGCTGTTGATCAGATCTACTAGTAGATTGAACAACCTCAACTGTCTAGAAGTGAAAAGTCCATGTCCATATTAAATGATCACCATAAACACAATACTAACATAATCTATGCAAAGTTTTACCTCTTGTTCAGAAGTGGTAATCCTTTCAATGTAGGCACTGTAGCCCTCATCCAACCCTGTACGATTTACCGAAAGTCTCACCGCCAATTCATTATCCAGAACTTTTTCGTTAGGCTCAACGTCAATGTTAATATGCACGTTTTCGTACTGTACGCAGTACTTGGGAATTGGAGGGTCTGCAATTCAGTGAGCTATTACCAGCTGTCAAAATAAATCTTTAAAAAAAATTAAGTAAACATACTTTTGAGATGTTTAAAATAGGTGGCTCTTGCTTCCGATTTTGATAGATCTTTCGGCCTAATCTCATCCATAAGACTCAATTTCCTACCTAGTGTTGTGGAGATTTCTGGAATTTGTTTATTGCTGGCCGCGCTATCCACGCCAATATCTTTAAGAGATGTACATGTTAGAACACATTGGATCTTCAATCAGTTGTATATTGACATTTGGAAATAAATTACCATCTACAACCGTATCTAAGATTTCCTTCAAAGGCCTTCTTGTGCTGATGTGGTTTAATAGATGTCTCATAAAAAGCCCATTTCCTCCAGCTCTTCCATCCAAAGCGCTACATGAATTGGTCCTATTTAAAACAAAATTTGAGACACTATCCAAAATTTAAAACACTATCCAAGTGTTTTCTTGTCTTATAAAAACTAGCAATATTAATCTTCTTATTATGTATTATTTACGTTGCATATGCATAGATCCTATTTCTTCTAGCAGCTTTGCATTGTGGAACTTCAAAGTCTTCATCTAAACTAAATTTAATTAGACGAAAGAAGGATAAATCTATAGTCATGACTTTATAATTAAATACTTTTAAATCCAATGCAGAATTCCACTGACAATTTGTTAAAAAAATACCTACTGGACAATATCATTGCGACACATATCCAAAATCAGGCAACATAGTGCAGGATTTTTACGCTGCATCCGTTCTTCTATCTCATCCAAGCAAATGCACTCTTTAAGACTACATTGCTCATTGGCTGTAACGGGTACCATGTAACACCTGCGATGCGACTGAAAGCCATGTCCAGCATAGTAAAACACACCTAAAATACCATAAGAATAAATAGGGAAAACCTGCATCATAATGGCTATTAAATTGGGTAAAACTAACCATATACATTGTCATCCAGCATTTGGCAAAATTCGTTCATGGCATTGTACATTTCGTTCTTCTCCAAGTTTGCTAACGTCAAGACTTTAAAATCCATTGCTGTTAACCTTCTAGCTAACTCTATGATATCATTTTTAACATTTGGTAATCCTGGGTGATTGCTATAATTGCTGTTGCCAATCAAAAGGGCTGCTTTGTCTTCCGCTGAATAAATAAAAATGAAAAATTATTTAAAAACACTTTATGAAGGGCATATTTTCCAAGTTATACAAAATTAAATAAACATACCCTTAAATTGGACAGTTGGTCCTGTCTGAAGTAAAAATTTGAGTGTGTTGGACATTGTTACTCCACCGGGATTTGTTACTTGGCACTGAATCGTAAATCTTGACTCGTCGTTCTCTGGTTGAATATTATCAATCCTTAAAACAGATCTTTCCTCTAAAACTGAGAAGTAATTTTTGAATGATAAGATTTGTTAAGTAATTTTGTTTGTACATTGGCAGTAAATTAACAACCAACTCTAGTAATTAAGCTTACCATCATTGATGTACATACTGACCCCAGCTGTAATCGTATGGCCGTTTTTAAACCACTCATAAGTAATTGGTTTTTCGCCTTTTGCTTGACACTCAAATGTCAGATCGGCACCCAGAAAAACTGCTGGATAACACGGTAAACTGGGATGTAAGGTGATAACAGGTGGACTTATTGGAATAGGTTTTGTATCTAAAATAGTTGGGAAAATTTAAAAGCTCATAACATTTAATATTAAAAATAAAGAACATGTTTAATTATCCCTACCTTTTAATGGTTCATATGTAACTGTTAGCCTAAACTCATTCGTGAATACAGTTGAGCGTTGTTCTGCAGAATGAGGACTCCGATTATGCACTCGACAACTATAAAGGCCATCATCTTCATATCTGTACCCATTTGATAAAACAACATTATTGAACTATGACTTAATATTTCCCTTTGTCAAATTCATATAGAACTTAATTCACATACAATACAGGTTTAATTTCTAATGTGCTACTGATTTGCTCCGGTAATTCTTCCCAGTCTTTCGATTTTGATAATTTAAACCACTGAAACGATGGCCTTGGGAAACCAGTGGCTTTACATTCTAAGCTAAAATGGCTTTTAAAGCCAAATGGAATCTCCTCGCATGATGGTAGATCATGTGTAATCCTCGCCGGTTCTATATAAATCAAAAGAAAATAACATTATACATGTAAATATCAAATGCTGATACCTGCCATGCATGTTCTGAGTGCAGGAAAATATTTATACAATTTTTATTTAATATACCGAAATCTTTAATAAGCAACAAAGCACGCTCCAATTGCAAATCTTCCAAACATGGTATAAGACGTCCTGCGGTCATGCCTTTATTTCCCAGATCACGAAGAAAGGCTTGAGACGGCTCAGATTGTCTAAAAATTGCTTTCTCGAAACACTGAATTTCGGTAGCAGTGCTGCCGATAAAAAAAATTATTTGTATATATATACTATGCTTAATTATGCGATATATATATCGGCCAAAATTATTCAATGCAGATTACATGGTATACTGCTCTGGAAGTGCGCTAATCAGCTTTTTCCATGTTTCATTAATTCCCAAAATTTCCGATAGTTTCAAGAATATGCCAGCATCGAGGTCGTTTAAATTTGTGTCTGGATCAACTGGTGCAGCCATGATTTATTAATAAACACAACAACCTAGCTACTGTAAACAAGTTTAGAAAAAAAATAAATGTTTATATTGGAAGCAAAGCTGAGTTTTGGAAGTCTGAACTCCCCCCCTCCTAGAGGAGCCTTAATTAGGACAGAAACCTTAAAGGTAAAATCAATAAACAACCTGATTACTTATAATTTTTGTGCTTCATTTTAGTTGCCTTTCACCAAAAGGAAAATTATCTACATCTGTGCAGTAAGTACAACATGTGCTTAATATTCTAATTAATTGTTTGATATAGTTTATAGCTGGAATTAATCTAAATAAATACAGCCATTTAAATTGTAAATTTTATTGAACGGGTACATGTACGAAACAATTGTTATAATTGTTTTTAAACAATAAAACAATTACTAATTCCTTATTTTGTATCTTTTTAATGGGGCGTTGGGGTTTAATTTGCCCCCCTATATAGAAACTACGTTTAGTTTTTAAATTATACATGTAACCTATATAATCAATATTATTTAAAGAATTAAAATTATTCACAATTCAAAATAATTATAAATTGTAATATAGGTATACATATACTTACGAAATACGAACATGCATGTAGCTAATATCAATTATTTTTAATAACTATTATAATTTTAATATAAAATGATGGCATTTGCCCATTTATCAAAAAAACGTACGTTTTCCCGAAAAAAACATCCGTGTTGAGAAAACTTGAGAAGTTTGAGAACTCGAAATTTCGAACTTCGCTAAACTTTTCCAAAGTTTTCCGGGAAAACTTCCCGAGAATCAAAAAAATCAGAAATCTGCTGCACTGATTGGATGGTTAGTTACCGAGTCCGTGAAAGGACAAAACAAGGAATGAGTAAAAACAAGGTGGATATGGGTTAAAAGATGTAGACCTGATTTTCTTTAGTCTGTCCTCGGACTCCGTAACAGGTTAAAGTTGAATTTCCTCGTGAATTTCCAAGAAATAAAAATTAGAAATATAGCCTCTATGGTAAGGTTATACTCGATATCCTATAGCAAATTAAAGTATGGGTCCTGATTGAGGCTATCTGGAAATTAACCAAGGACGAGCTAGGAATTAAAAGTGACGTCAGTTGATTCTGGGCGGTGATTGGTGAATGTCTCTATCTCGCCTTCTATTGGCCAGATATTTTATTTACGCCCATCGATATGCTAAATAAAGAGCTACGTTGCCTTGGTTTTTTTCTCTTGACTTGGACTCTTCTGAAAGGTGTGGGTGAATTCTGCTTGAGGTTTGTAATGTTTTATTTTCTTTCATCGAACATTTTTCGACTTTGAAATCCTTATCCATCTTAGCGTTTTCGAAATCAATGTCCACTATTCCTAGAAATAACATTACAACTAGAGACAAATTTCTTTAAATCCACTATCATTTTGGTTTTAGTTTATGGTAAATTTGTTTTATCGTATTTCTACATAAATGACCACGTGCCATGTGTCGATCAAACGTTGAAAATGATGATCTCCACAGACCTGTTCTGAATTTGCAGTGAATGCACCTATAATTGAATCTGAAAGAGAAATTATGCTTATACGATGTATGAGTTATGTTGAATTTATTTAACAATGATAAATTTTGTTATTTTTAGTGATAAATATACGGTATCTACCAGAAAGAATGCGGCCACGTTTATGGTAAGCTTACTTGTACATGCATGTGAAAAAGCGTTAATTAAGGTTATCACCATCATTCCTTTAAATATGAAGTAAATATATTTTAAATATATGTAGCTATGCAGTTTTTTCGTATCTTTCATTGAATTCCTGCAAAAAAATCTTTACCAATGTGCAGTACATTTTAAAGTCTTTGTCTATAGAGTATAGACCCACTTTGCCCCCATGATGCAAGTATATATTTAGGCGATATTGTGGGGCTAACCTTAAGGGGGCGATCCCCACTATGATCCACAATGGTTAAGATGGGGCCGAAATTCAAGCTGTTGTTTTTCCCTTTTCTTTATCTAAAATAAAATTCCATAATTTTACAAACAAATATCAAAGTTCTTGCCTTTAGTTCACAAATTGTGTAATTATAATGCATCACAACTCAGCTCCAGGATTTCCAATACACTGATTTTCTGGCGTTTCCGTTGTGTAAAGCAAATGCTTAGCCTAGCTATGTTGGCCATGCTGTTTTTTTTGCATTTCCAACACGCGGCTAAACTACATAAATTAAAAGAATCTGCAAATAGCAGTCTGTTTGAAACTTGGGTTAATTTTCGTTTTGCTACTTCTGCAGGGTTAACTGGAGTGTGAATTGCCAAAAGAAAATGAGGTTTGTATGTTATCATATATTGGTTAGTTGAAAAGAAAAATGCTTGCTAATTAATGCATCACAAGTTCACAACTCAGCTCCAGGATATCCAATATACTGAGATTCTGGCGTTTCCCGTTGTGTAAAACAATGCTTAGCCTAGCTATGTTGTCTTTGTTTGTTCCTAACATTTTCAACACGCGGCTACAGCGACAATTTTAAAAGAAACTTATGTTTTAGTTGCTTACTGGATTTTTAAGTGTAAACTAAATTTATACTTTTTATTAGGTCCCATGCTTGTGATCTTTGGCCTTTGATCACTGAGACAAAGAATGTGCTGGTGACCACAAGGTTTTTTTTTTGGTACGTAAATTAGCTTTCTAGAAGTTAAATGTTATAGAAATTTTTAAATGATGAATTAAGTTATCCCTGTCTTAGTGGTTGTGAAGAGACACAAACGTCCTGAAAATTTAATATTGAATTTATTGTATTGCCTGATCAAAACCAGATTGTATTAATTGTTTTGTTAATCTTGTTTAAAGGTTTGCAAGATCTACCATTGCAGCATGCCTGAATTGTAAGTGCAATAGTAATTTTGTCTAATTATTCAGATTTTTTTACTGTGATGAGACAATTGTCTCGTTCGTATGATAAGTGATTACAACCACTATCGGAATTTTCTGATTTTAGTTGAAAAATATAAAACATCCTTGTTTCAATTGTGTTTGTACAATTTTAGTTTTTCGTTTTACAGTGTACCAACCTGCTGATCTAATGACCAGAAGTTATTGGCAGTTACCATTTCCTTTAATGAAAAGGTTTGATTTTTTTCTACAGTTTAAAAACTAATTAAGTTTACAAAAAAATTATGCCACCTTTTAATTAGAAAAACTATGATAGTAAGTTTTTTCATTTAGTGTGAATTAAAATTACACTTAGTTAATAGTTGGTACATTGTACTATGTGATGACACGTACTGCCCCAGTCATAATTGTCTTGATGACCAGTTTTACTGATATTTAATAAAGTACTAGGTAATGTTTGATCAGCATGGATATTATCTAACCCAAGTTTTTCTTAACAGGAATCGTTAACCAAGGAGATTGCTGAACTTTTACAACTGATTGTTGAAGGTTAGTAGCTATTTCAAATTTATGTACAATTTCAAAACATCATGATGCTAAATTAAGACAAGCATATGTCATAAATAACTTTGATGACATCACTTATCTGATAATAAGATTTTTGCATTACTGCACAATATTTAGCTTTGCAGTTTTTAATTAATAGCATTAACTTTCAGATCACGTTATGGATATTTTGGAAACTGATGGTTTGAAGTTCATTGCAAGTTATGGTCTTCGTTGATGAAACTGTCCATGTGCTAACACGTTCTGTTTGTTGAAGGTTAGTAAACATTTCAAATTTATGTACAATTTCAGAACACTATGATGTTAAATTAAAGACAAGCATATGTCATAAATAACTTTGATGACATAATTTGGCTGATATTAAGATGATTGTTACGTTTCTGCACAATATGTAGTTTTGCACATTTTAATAATTGTGTTAATTTGCAGATCAGAATTATGGAAATCTCGAGTGATCATGGTTTTGAAGTTCCTTGCAACTTCAATGCATCGTTCATTTGAGAATAACTTTGCAGGTTTACATTGCCAGGCAAGTCTTTAAAGTATAATATATATATATATATATATATATATATATTTTCTATACTTGTATGATGATCAAGTTATCGCCCCAGTCATAATTATTTTGATGAGCGATTCTATGAGATCTGATATTAAAGGAGAATTTTCCATTTGTTTTAGTAAAACCCTGGTGTGAAAATTATTCTAAGAGGCATTAATACATTTTCAGATGAAATAAAGAAGTTGCTGCACTGGCAGTGCATCCCTTGACGAATTCGGTTTCTGAAAAATAACTGCCTGCGGTAGTTATCGAAGTTTAAATTGACAAGTAAGTTTTACCTTTACTTATTAGTTTACATTTTCTTAATTTAGCATGATGAGCAAGTTATCGCCCCAGTCATAATTGTTTTGATGATTGATATTCTCTGATAATGCCAATAGTTTCTCTACCAATTTTACTTTTATGTTTTCTACAAAATGAAATGTTGAATTTGCAGGAGACGTTTGATGACAAGAATCCTTGAACCAGATAATGACAATAGCGGTTTTTGGTGACAAATTAAACAGACCTTGAGCTTCTTGTAGACATTTTTTGTAAGAAATTTAATAAAAAAATTCCATTAAAAATTGTTTTCTTACATTTATCCTTGAAAGGTATTACTAGTCCGTGAATTTAATAAACTGTTTTCAGACATTCTCTAGAAGCTACCTGCAGTTTAATAGCCAGTTTATGGGAATATGTTATTATAAGTACTGTTAGCCTGTGACTAATGCGACACCATTGGGACAGAACATTAGGTGCATGCTACTTGCTGGTTGAACAGGTTCTTCCAGGTATTGGGCCATAGAGAGGTGCGCACTACCTTGAAGTCTGCATGGGTGCGTATGGTCATGTTAGATGAACCTGCAAATAGAACTTCAAAGAAGAGCATCTTATGGTTCGGTGACAACTGTGTGCACTATTCAGGTTTCGCTGTAAATGCCAATGGATTTTTAAGAAATTTATGGGTATATTTCATGACTGATTCTCGATTCGTAGGTGTGGTGATAAGTAATGGCTCTTTCAGATGAATTTAAACAAAGGGTCCTGGATTAGACTGCAACGTTTGAGTGTGTCGTGTACTTGCATCTCAATCCAAAGGTGTGATGGTGAAAATTTTAAGGTAGGTGAAGGCTTGAATGGAATAGTTACAACATTACATTTTTTAAAAATGATATTTTATTTACATCTGGAAATTTAACAACTCAGTGACGTGATTTTCCAATTTTTTTAACCCTGTAATAAAAAATAGAAAAATAAAATTTCTAGAAGAATTAGCTTGGTAATCAGTTATCAGTCTTAAATGTACCTGTTTAGTAATTTCTTATCCAAATCGATTTCCTCCTCACTTGTAACTTCATCATCACTTGAACTCTCCTTGGATTTCTTATGCTTCTTTTTCTGTGGACACATTGCAAATTAAGGATGCTTGTTAAAAATGTATAAAGGTATGTTGTGCCACAAAGAAAATTACCTTAATCTTCTTATGCTTATGCTTGCTTTTCTTCTTAGGACTTTTTACCCTTTTCTGCATTCCATTTGATGATGGTGCTTTAATCGAATCCTTATGGCTAGAGCTTGCTAGTGAAGGAGGTAGTGCTGGACCGTAATATCCTGAGTCACTGCTACTAGTTATGGGCTGTTCGATTCTGAATGCTACGCTAGCTAGCTTCTTAGTTTCAGACACCGAGGGAACAGGTGCATTGCTCTTCGAATTCAAAGAGTCAAAATCTATGTTGCTGAAGATGCCAGTTGCGACTTTTGCATTACGAGTAGATAAAGAATCTTGAGGAATTGCCACTTTTGGGATTATGTCAGCCAACGAGAATTCTTTTGCCATTGTTTCGGTAGGTTTCTCTTGCTCTTCTTCGGAATCTGAGTCTTTTTCGGAGTCCGTGTCTTGGAAAATAGCTTTAAACAAATCCATAGGTGGTCTTTCATCTTCGGAAACGGTCTTAGCAATCTGGGAAAAATGTAATTAGACAATGTTCTGTTTCAGATGGTATCTTTCATTATGCTGTTAAGAGGGTTGCATACCAGAATAAGCTTTTTTTTTTTCTAAATTATTTTTTTGTTTATGTATATTTATATTCCATTGCATGGAAATATGGCCGTAAAGTTTACCAGACCTTCTACAATTATAAACTTTACAGACATATTTCCACATATGCATAAACAAAAAAATTAAATAAATAATTGAATATTTATGCTAGGTCCTCGTACGTTTGATTTGTTGCTAACAGTTTCCAAAATTAAATTAAAAAATAATTTAGAAAAAAGGCTTATTTTGGTATGCAACCCCTTTAATAGAGATAATAGCTACTTGTGGTGGTGCTGTGAAATGGGCGGGAGGTAACTTTCCATCGTCGTCTTGCATATTTGAAAATAAGTTTGGAACAGTCTTCGGTTTTCCTTTAATTGATGACGCCGGTACACTTTCGGTATCATCGAGATTGTTGTCAGATTCTGTCAGAGCGGGAAGCTCGGAGGATGTTGCCGATTGCCCAGGAAGTTCCAAAAAGTTAAATATGGAGTACTTGTCTCTTTTTACTTTGAGAATTCCAACCAGGTTAGATCTAGACAAGGAAGAATTATTAATATACAGATGTGCTTTGTTGAATACAGCTAGGAAATGACCTTACTTACTCTGGGTACGGATTTGGAATGTTGAACCGCCTGCATAACAAGCGATCAGGATGCCACTCGAATGTTTCCCGTTTGACTGTTTCGATTTGTTCCTTGCTAATTTCTACCACAGACTCCTTCGAAGATAATCCTGACATTGGTTGAATAACATCCTGTTGCTTCTCGGAAACGAATCTTGAAGCCATGCTTTGGGACAGAGGTTTGTAAAGGGTAGCAGCACGCCGAAATTCTTCTTGTTCTCTTTGTTTTTCCCATTCGGTCAAGGTGGATGGCTGGCATTTTATGAAGACATCTAGGCATCAAAATGAGCATTTAGACAACTTTAAAGAGAGCAGTTATGATCAAAACTAAGCAGCCAACGCACTACCTTCTTTTTTGGATTCCTTAAGTTGAAGGTAGATTTCGTAACGTTTTTGTTTGTCTTCGTCTTGTGCGAATGGTTTAAAGGAACTGTTGCCAGAACTTGTTCGGAACTTTGACCAAAACGACTCTGTTTCTGTGGGCTTGGGTGGCGGTTCTGGTTCCTTGATGCTAGGAGGACTAGCAGGAGTTTCAAGAGCCTTCCGGAAACCTTGCAATCGAATACGATCTTCAGGTTTTACATGCTTGAAAACCGAACCTACGTGATTATATTAATTAATATAATCGTACATTCTTGCTCCATTTTAAAAATTCTGGTGACAAAGATTGTAAGTTTATGTTGGCATACCTTCTGCTGGTGGTTCCTCGTCAATTATTGCCTCTCTATCCCGAGCATTCATTCGGTGTCGGTCCAATCCTCCAGACTGCTGTGTTTCCGTGTGGGCCATTTTTGCATTGGCCGGCCTGTGAAACGGTTGGAAATTTTTGGGAAGAGCTGGCGGTGGAAACATTTTTTTAGGTGGCACTGGCTTGGAGGACAAATGAAACCCTTCCAATTCCTTTCCAATTAAACCAACTGCTTTCTGATGAGAACCTATTATCGGATATCACACAATTAAGTTTCAATGGATTCATCCTCACAAGTATTGATGATCAATTGCAAATTATTAGTGTTACTTGCTTTTGCGGCTTTTATCTGAGCTTGAACTGGGCTCCGCCGCGAGTTCAAAGTCGTATTGTGACATATCGTCGACACTATAAATATTTGCATCTTCTTCCTCGTAAGCTCCAACTCCAAATGCCTGTGTAAATGTATTTTATTGAGGTAAATTATGCCGATTTATGTGGACTAGTCTAATATGTTGTGAATTCTGAGTATCTCGTTTCCTCTTTAACAATTTATTATATAAAAATACCTCTCCAGTGATTGCTAATTTTCTACTCTTGTCAATCACAGGTATATCTCGTCTGTAGCCTGTGCTGAATGTGGCTAGAACGGGATTTGTGTCGAGCCCTACGTAACCAAGTCCATGGTAGTTTTCTTTGGCTTTAATCCCATGAATATCGATGTCATCAGGAGCAAAGAGTATTCCCTGTAAATCCTCTGCATCAGAATCCTCTTCATCGATATCATCAGGTCGTAAACAACCATAGATTTTGACATCAGACGAAGCTAAAAAATATCAGAACGCTCATAATTTATTCAGCCTTTTTAATATCGTATTTTTATTTGCTAACAAACCTTTTGGTTTAGACTTTTTCTGCTTTTGTTTGATGCTAACGCGAGGTCCTATTCCTTGACCTGGTTTCCAACCCATTTTTTTTAGAAGTTTAACTCCCATAGAATCACTGACATTAAAAAAATGCATGAAAGACATACATAATATGCAACATTACAAAATATAAAATGAGCATTCTTGGCATTCCTGCATCAAATACAAGCTTACCTAACAGGAACTATTAAATCTTTAAGAGGGGGAAGCCCCGGAATTGGACCTTCGACTATTTCGTGATGCCGCTTTCTCGCATTTTCTGTTTTATTCGATCCATCGATAGCAAAGTCCTTATTTACTCGAATAGCTCTCGGTGCTATCCCAAACGCTCCCAGGTCCTCTTCGTCCATAAAATCTTCTGGCTGCTGGCCACTTTTACCAGCACGGCTACTTCGTGAAGATACAAAAGTTTGTGGAGTCCAACCTGCAGGTTATATATGTGTAAATGAGTGCTTGATGGAAACGATGGCTTGTATATCATAGTCAAACAAATGAAAAAGTGTATTAAGGTTTGTTCGTTTTGCGAATTGCACACTTAGGGATAGGGAAACTTGAAGACCAACATAGTAATTTGGATACGTTAATCTCTATACATTAGCCGTGAAATAGAATTTACCTTCTTTTGAGCCTGCAGTGTTAAAGTAACCAGCCGAGAAGCCACCAGTGAAGGCTCCATGAAAGCGACGAATTCCTCGAGCATCTGTGACAATTTGCTGGTCGATTGGTATTGGTTTCTTCCGAGGTACTTCATCTGTTAATTTATATAATGTACGTTAAAAATGGAAATTCTAAACGCCAACTAATGCGTGTTTGCTGGAATAGCTTAGTTTGAAATTGAGTGGCTACACATTTCCATTTATTTTTCCAACTCAGATTTCGAACTCAAATTTGGTAAAGTATAAAATCATGTGTGGGATAATGTCCTTGCAAGCAACAGTCTTAAAACTAGCATCATTGATGGTAGATTGCTTTTAATATTAGGGACTTCTCTGCAAGCTTTTAGGACTAAGCTTGCTCACAAGTCAGTGAAGTCACAATGGCAATTTTACATTATATAAACGTAAAGTGTACATGTAGGCCTATACTCATGCTTTCCATCAAAAACAATGCTTTATTCTTAATCACTTACCTTCATTGTCATCAGTAATTAAAGGTGTACCATAAGTAACCAAGTTTTCTTCATCATCCAAACCCATCTTGAAGGATTTGAACTTCAGGAGAATCGTGCCATACCTGCAAAATTGAACTTCCGGTTGAAGAACCGATCACTTCCGCTTTCCTATCGGCTGCTTGTGCAAGGGTTCAGGGTTGATTCGTTGAACATGGACATGTAGCTGGCTGATGCAATAAATTTGTGGTGAATATGTTAAATGCTGAAGATATAAAACCGAAGCAAGAATGTTCTCTTGAGAACCTGGAGAAAGCGGAAATATATCCAGTGGATCATGCAAATGGTAAATTTCCAGGGGATTCGTCCATGTCCGATGCATCGACTTCATGCTCAATTTCAGCTGTTGAACAAAATTGTATCGCTGTTATTGTGAACAAAATTCGACAGGATGTCTTGGCTTGTGATCTTTTATGGAGCCTGTTTATTTCGTCGCTTTTAAGTTATCGTCGTGACACTGTTTTACGACCTTTTCCACAAAAATATTGTGATGAAGGAGACGATGGAGGGCTTCCTGGTGTATCAGGCTTCAAGAATTTTGAAAAACTGGTACTTATACATTTATTATTTAAGACTTTTATATCTGGGCATGACAAGTGTCAATCGGTTTGAAATATACAAGGTTGAATTAAGTGCTGATTCCCCTCGCGAAAACCATCCTCGTTTTTGAAATACATGTTCAAACTGAACTCCTTCTGTTGTGCTCTCTATATGTAGAAACACGTCATTGCCTTATTTATTTTTATGTTTTTCAATAATACATGTAAATGGAAGATTTTTAATGAAATTCATTAAGGTCCTTCCTTACAGAAAACCGAATCACATTCTTTAGAGTAAAAAAAAATAATGGGTTGTTCATAACTGTTACATCAAAATTACAGTTGGGTAGCCTACTGTTGTATAGGTTATTCAACATGGCTGCATGTAGGCTATTCAAATCAGCAATGTGTTATATTGGTTGGTACAAGATCTGTATTAAATAAGTAATTAACACTATATGGCCGAATATGAATACATGTAGTGTACGTACAAAATAGGGTACATGTAGGTCTTCTGGCATCATTCAAATTTTCAAATAAATTATGTAAGCAATATTTAAGTACATGTATATAAGCTTGTACTTTATAAAGTTTATATTTCTGCCTATTTATTCATGTGATGTTTTATGAGAGAGTCACTTTAGCCCATTTGCTTTATCAGCTGTAATTGCATGAATGGATGTTACGTGACCACAATCCGTATTCTGTTTAATCGCTACTATTATGTCGAATGCAGAATAAATATTTGGCCCACTATTCGACTCTGGATGAAATACGAATTGAATATTCTGTATGGTACTGCCCTAGCTTGTAGACTATTATATAGGCCTACATTATATACGATAACCATAAATCTAGATAATTTGTATTTGTGTGATCGACATTATGTAATGTATGCATCAAATACGCATATGTTGGCTATATAATTTAGCTGTTGTTTAAACTTATATTGCATATTTATTCGATACACTATTTTTTAAGAAATCTACAGCTAAAAGAGTGCCTGACTTAACATTCCTGCTCAACGATTTAAGTGAGAGGGACGCCAGCCAATTGAATTCTTGTGAAAGTCTTGATCTCTTGGCCTGGGCTTGGAATACTAAAACATTTTTGGTCAAAAGTGTTGATAAAAGTATGGTAAGATATTCATTTGGCTTACTTAATTGAGAAGTTGGAATGAGATGCGACAAATAATTTGTAATTCACAAAATTCCCACTTAATTATATTTAATATTTATAGTTTACAAAAATAAAGGAATTAACCGGTCAAGTTACTGATGCTCCATCTCCGACACATATTTTTCAAATTAAGTACATTAATGCAGTGGACTCGAGATTTGAGGGAAAGGATTTGATTTATGCATATCATGGAAGTAGGATAGAAAACTTTCATTCAATTCTGCACAATGGCCTTTGCAACCATATGAATAAGGTTAGACCTTTATATAACCTAGGATTTTGTAATGTAAATCCAATTACCATGTAGTGGAGGCATTACCGAGCGTATGAATTAAATTACATCTCTGTATATTTTACAGAATTCTCTTTTCGGAGAAGGTACCTACCTGTCCAGCGACCTTAGTGTCTGCATGCCATACAGTCCGACTGGTTTAGGTTGGAACAAAAGTCTTTTAGGTGATAGAATAGGGTGTGTTGCTGTATGTGAAGTAATAAATCATCCCGATGTAAAATGTCATATAAGAAGTAAGACTAGTTATATTTGGATTTATTGTAAAAACTGGCCGTTATCATGATCGACATTTAATCAATTATTGATTTTGTGGCTTTACAAGCAAATAAAAAACAACGTTCACCAGGAATAAGAGCTGGGGATATTCTTGGTAGTGGCATTCCAGAAAAATACTATATCGTTCAGAATGATGAGCTCCTTCGCATCAAATACCTTTTGGTGTATGCCGATAAGTGCAGTTCCAGCCCACAGAGGTATCTTTGTTATAATATTAAGGTTGCCACGTAAACAATAAAAATAGAGATCATGAATTTTTAAATTTTTATGTGATTTTATTTTAGACTCAGCCATAGGGATCATCAACCAAGAAATTGGTTTCTTCGGCACAAATTCATAAGTTTGATGTCAGCTTATTTGTTGGTGTTACTTGCTATTGGTTTGGGGAAGTCTTGGAACTTTAAATCTGCTTTATGGAAATTTATTTCATGGTTTAAATAAGGTACTCATTTGTCAATTAAATTGTTTTGTAATTTGTCTGCAGGATTTACGAATTCATAACAGAATTGCACATAAAATTGTTTATACATATGTATATTGAATATGTAAAATTGGGCCTTCATGGAAATTTTAATAAAGAATATAGCCATGAAATTATTGATTTTAAATGAAATGTATTGCAAATGCAACATTTGTAATTTTATCATGAATTTAAAATTAAAATTATATAGTATAATCATTAAACTGAAAAACATTTGCTGCGTTTTCTTTCTAAATTTTTTTTGCAAAATAATTCACTAGTTTAAAATTGGAAGTGGTACGTATTAAAATGGAACTAGTTGAATTTTGTTATATTAATAAATTTAAAAATAATTATTATTTATTAATTAATTATTTCTATTAGCTAAGAGATATTTATCAAAATGTTCAGATATTTTTTAAATTAATAAATAAAAATATCTGAACACTTTCATAACAAAAATAGATTTACTGTATCCGAGATGAATAACAAGAGATTTTATTTTTAAATTTAGCGTTTTATAAAATTTGTGTTTCAACAGCAGCAGCAATTAACTGAAAAGTTTACCAGACCTTCTACAATTATAAACTTTACAAACATTTCCATGAAATGGAATATTCATAAACATAAAGAAATAGTAGAATATTTATGCTAGGTCCTCGTACATTCCATTTGTTCCTAACAATTTCCAAAATTAAATTAAAAAATAATTTAGAAAAAAAGACTTATTCTGGTATGCAAACCCTCTTACATGTATACACCTTGTATTAAAGTCTGAGTGGAAATTTTGAAAAAAATTGACAGGAATTTTTGGTGCCCTCTCAGGGCTTCCGTAAAAGCAGACGATCAACACAAGGTGGGGTCTGATCACGGCATCACAGAAGGAAATTTGGCCGCGGGCTACGAGTGGTATAAAAGGTGCGTTATGATTTTATTTCATTTTGCTCTGCGAATGTGCATATTTTATGATTAAATCCACATTGTGTTTCAAAAAGTGTAAAAGGGTAACTTGTTAATAGTATTTGCTGAAAAAAAAACTGCGGTTTTTAACCCGTTTTTGGTTTCTAGGTCGAAGCTGTCAAGCAAAACGGAATCAAAATTCCTATCCTGGAATGAGCTATGGCTGAGGACGTGGCGTATGATTTACCAAAATACGGTTGGACAACAAAATTAAATAGTACTTTTAGAGAGAAAAGAAATCAAAATATTGCGCCGAGAATTAATCAACTGCCACAGTTCGTGGGTTTGGGTTTAAGGCAAGTACAACCGAATTGCATAATGCGATATATGGGAAAGTAAACTAGCTGTCAATATTTGATTGTGTATAACCTAAAAAATTGGGGCTTTCCTGTTAAACAAATGTGAATTTATGATGAGATCTAATGTGATTCTCTTCATTGGCAGTCATACACAAATTAATAATCCTCTCATCAGTATATTAAAAAACAAACAAATTTGATTCAGACTAAAGGAAACATGCTTACATAGGCACTATTTGATTGGTAGGCCTATCTACTAACCAAAACTGGATCAAATTTATGTTGTATGCAGAAAAATGCCTCATATTAAACGCTAAAGTCAGGCTATAAAACAACATTTTAATCAAGCCATGCCATATCTGGAACTTCATTTTCAGATACTTGCCATGGTACATAAGGCTACGTCTGAAAAAAAAGAAACCTATCATGGATGGATTGAAGCCGCTCGTCCTGAAACAAATTTATGGCAAGTTTTTTCGTGACAATGTCAATGATAATATTTTACCCAGATCATTCAGTTTATACGCTTTCACTTCAGTTGTCCATTGTTGTAATAGTAAATTCTAATAATTTCATTTTTATATGATAGGAGTTCCTCTTGGTGGAATTGGAGGGGGGACTATTGGACGAGGCTTTAAAGGAGAGTTTTGCCGTTTTCAGCTATTCCCAGGAATATATGAACATCATGTTGTTAAAGCAAACACGGTAATAATCGACTATCTGACTTAGTAAAATTTCAGGTGGAATGTTTGTGATAATGTTTTTTGTTTATTTAGTTTATTGTAAGCATTAAAAAAAATGGAAGTACTGTATATCAGCAAGTTTTGTCTCCAAAAATGCCTAAAAAAACGTTGACAGCATGGACTTGGGGATTTCCTGGCAAAGACGCTAAATATACTGGGTTGTATCCCCGTTCCTGGACTTCCTACCATTTAAGGGATTTAAAAGTAGAACTGGTCTGCAGACAAATATCTCCAGTAATTCCTCATAACTATAAGGTAAATCGAATTAACCTTAATCCAGTTCTATGGGTTTTTAGCATTGCATAAATTATCTTACTATTTATTATTAGGATTCCAGTCTTCCAGTTGGAGTATTTGTCTGGGAAGTGATAAATAATTCAGCAGATGATTTAGAAGTCAGCATCGTCTTCACGTTTAAAAATGGCACGGGAAGCAAAAAAGACAGGAGAGGAGGTCGATATAACGAGCCGTTTTCATATTCCGATGACGAGACAGTGGGTAAAATTACAGCTAAAGGAGTCCTGATGTGCCAGAAAATAAGGAATATTGATTGTACTGTTGGAATTGCAGCGTTAGAAAAGGTATTTTTGAATATGTTAATTTTTTTCGGGTTCACATTAAATTCCAATGTTTTATAAATCATTTTGGCATATTTATAGGAAGGCGTCGAAACTAGTTGTTTAAATAGCTTTGATCCAAGAGGTACTGGCAGCAAGCTATGGGAAGATTTGAAGGAAAAAGGCCATTTTGACTCTGTTAATGGTGCATGCCGTTTTTGAAAAATAATGTGAATTTCCTTGAAGAAATTCACAGTGAAAATAATGAGATTTCTAAAATTGTAGAATGTTCAGCAATTACTGTTAAAGGAGAAGAGATTGCTTGTGCAGTTTGTTCAAAAACGAAGGTGGCAGCAAAATCCCGCCAACAGCTTGAAATGTGCCTTACGTGGGATATGCCTAAAGTGACCTTTCCAGCCCGTCCAGAAGTGTCCTTCACTAGGCAAGATTGATAATTCATAGAAATTATATATGAAAAATGCCATGAACAAATTCATCTTAATTAAATATTTTATGTAAAATTTCAGACGCTATGCAAGATGGTTTGGCACTGATGGCAGAGCAGTGCCAAAGTTGGCTCACTATGCTTTAACTAATTTTAAAGATTGGGAACACAAAATCGAAAACTGGCAAAAACCAATATTAACAAATGAGTAAGTTAATGATTCCTTTTAAAATGGCTTTCAAGTAATTGCACTCATGTTAATATTTTTTTTTTTATTTCAAAAGGTCGTTCCCAGATTGGTACAAATCTGCAATTTTTAACGAACTGTATTTTATTTCCGACGGTGGCTCGTTTTGGATAGAGAATACGATTCCAAAAGACGGCCAGGCAGAGTATGCCAACGATGTTCGGCAGGAATATGGCAAATTTGCTTATCTCGAGGGTCGGCTTTGCTCGATATTATTATTACATTTTCTTGTGAACCATTATAACGAATATCAAACTATAATGTTGTTTTTGTTTAGGTCACGAATATAAAATGTTCAACACATATGATGTCCATTTTTATGCATCATTTGCAATGATTAAGCTGTGGCCAAAACTTCAGCTTAGTCTGCAGTATGACATGGGTGCGTTTCCGGTCGTTTGGTTTTAAAATTATGACTTAGAAATTAATTAAATATTTTAATGTTGCCAATAGCCGACTGCATTGTGGCAGAGGACTTGGAAAATGTGAAATTTTTAATGGACGGGGCAGTGCATCCTAGAAAAATTTCCAATTCAATTCCACATGACATTGGAGATCCACGTAAGAAACAGTAATTTTATATTTTGTCATGTTTATAAAATATGCATACATTTTCATAAAAATTATGATTTTATTTTTAATTTCTACGATAGAGGAAGGACCTTGGGAAATTATCAATGCCTACAATGTTCATGATACTGCTTCTTGGAGAGATCTGAATTTGAAATTTGTTCTCCAAGTGTACAGAGATTATGTTTTTCTAAAAGACGAAGATTATCTGAAAAACATGTGGCCGAGAGTTCAGGTACGTACGGAGTTTTTTTTTTCTTGTTACTAACAAGCTGGAGTTTTATTATTGGTCTCCAATGCTACCCTCGAAGTTTTTCTCCCACGATTTATTACCTAAAATTCATTCAGAATGAAGAAATTATCAGATATCTTAATTTATCTTATTAAATTTATTGTGATGTCATCATTGCTGATCACAGTTTTAATGTTTTCCAGGCACTCATGGCAAAATGCCTTACTTGGGACACAGATGGCGATGGACTTATTGAAAATTCTGGAGCAGCTGATCAAACGTTTGATACCTGGGTGATGACGGGGCCAAGGTATGATTAGTTACTTTTATTAAAAATAGAACAGGACAACTTAAGGCCACCACTACATGACTACAAAACAGTCACTTTTACGACTGACCTATTTGTGAATATTTCAAATGTATTTTGATATTTACAGTGCATACTGCGGAGGTCTGTGGTTAGCTTCATTGTTTGTGACTGTGAAGATGGCGTCACGTTTAGGCTATGACCAAGATGCGAACAAATATAGCGAAATTTTGGAACGAGGACAGAAATCTTATAATGATAAATTGTGGATCGGTAATTTCTTTTTGGATTGTATTTATTAGCAATTGCATTTACAATTGGTTTTCATCGTGCAACTTTTAAATTGTATTATTAATTTGTTGATCCTAGACGATCCTGGCTATTACAAATTTGATCTCAGTACTAAGAGCTATGCCAACAGCATCATGGCTGATCAGCTTTGTGGTCATTGGTATCTGAAGATGTGTGGTCATAACTATGAAGTAGGTACTTGAAGCCCTTTTAATTTATTTGACTGTTGCTTGTTTTCATTAGATATTTTATGTTGTTTTAGGTTTTTCCAAAAGAAAAAGTGCAGGCAGCTTTAAAAACAATTTTTAAGTTCAATGTTCTTGGATTTAAAAATGGAAATATGGGAGCGGTAAATGGAATTCGAGCAAATGGAAAATTGGAACAATGCACGATTCAGGCCGAGGAAGTTTGGACCGGGGTCACGTATGCTTTGGCATCCCTTTTGATACGAGAAGTAATAAAATTATTAATATTTATCCCGTTTTTTTTAGAGAAAAAAATTGTGCTTTTATGATGAAATGAAACGTTTTAAAAATTAAATATCCTGATTTCTTTCTATTACAGGGAATGATTAACGAAGGATTCAAAACAGCTGAGGGTATGTATAAAACAGTATACGAACAGTTAGGTATGGCTTACCAAACACCAGAAGCTCTCCATCCAGAAAAACATTGTCGTTCTCTCGGTTATATGCGACCTCTTAGCATTTGGGCCATTCAAGATGCCCTGGAACATTTCAAGTCGACGTAAATTTGCAAATATTCGTTTTGGTAAAAAAGCAAAGGCGATTTGGAAAGACAATACAGTGAATTTTTACAATATTCTGAAAGCAATTAATCTACTTCATTGTCTTCTGTTTGCTTATTCATGATTAATTCATTCTAACAAATTGCATGACATACTTAAGCTTTTTAGATTAATCATTAATTGTTATTAATATTCTATATTCTTGCTGTATTCAGGGCTACTTTTTAATTTTTTACCATAATTTTAAATATTTTAATGGTTTTATTTTTCTTTAATAAATAAACGTATTTTTGACAATGTTGTCATTTAAAAAAATTCTAAAGAATTTTCTGAATTATGCATGTTTCATACTGAATACAGATGCCAATCGTTTTCTACGCTACACCTAACGTAACTCAAATTAAGTGCCAAACCTGTGTGTAAGGAAATGTCAGTGTGCTTAATTGTCCAGGCACCATGGATTCTATTGTAAAATAAGCCAATACCATATATTTATCTGATCTTCAACGGGTAACTATATGATCTCAGCCTTATTTTTCATGCCTAGGATTGAATCTAGGGGTATTGTGAAAAGGAAATTTCTACACATGTAAGCTAACCTAACCTAATTAAATCTAAGCAAACCAGACCTAACCCAAACCGGGCATTTCACGGTGAGGAACTGTCCAGTCGCCAGCCAATTAATGGGCCATTTTTGCTCCTGGATTTCTAGTGGCTGGATAGCGATTTATTTTAACGAATTTCTCGTAGTTTTGAATGCATGTTTTTATCATTTTCACTTCTTTTTCTGTTTTCCCCCGATTGAAATGGGGCTATATTGAAACGTTTGCCATCTTGCATTTTTTTTTATTTGGGCCCGGCAACAATCTTTACTCCGGGCCCGGCATCGGCGCCCCTGTCATTGACTATAGGTCTATTTGTAGGCCTGTATTAACTGGATCATAATTGAACAATATGATGATCCTATTGTCATCAATATATAGAAACCATGCAATATGTGCCAAATAACAATTAATACGAAACCATAAAATTTCTGTATTGATTTTTTGACCTGTGATGCACAGGGCCCCATAATTATGCATGGTCTGCCTTAGTAATCCGGTACTAGGCTATATGCTATATACATGCACCTTTATTTTGGCCCGTTGTTTAATTTTTCATCATGCCTTGTGGCCCATGGAAAAAACAGTTGACTCCCCTACGATAGATGTATTTAGTTTCGAAAAATAATTTTGATGTTGTATACGCAATCGAGTATAAAATTTGAACATGATATTGTGTAGCTTCCCTGCAATGCACGTATAGGTTGCCAAAGACTGTCGCTAGATGCCGTTGCTCTTCCTTGAACCCCACAGCATGTGCCACACGGGATTTTATATGGAGAATTCAGCTTTTTGGAAATCTCGCGAAGTTTCGTTTTGCCCGAGATCGGTTCGACATATTGGCCATGATGTATGGAAATGGTCGACATACTGTAGTGTTGAAAAACTGTTAATCATTTGGAATATTCAGTTTGTTTCGATCGTGATCATGTTAATTTGTTTAATTGTTATTCGTCGAACGTTCGCCTTAGTTGTTTGAACCGAAACTGGTGTTTCCAATGGCTGCAGCTGCCGTACCGAGCGCAGCCCAACCCGTCGGAGGTAAGCGCAAAAATCCCTTTTTGAAATATCGTGCATCTTTTGAAATGTAACAAAAAATGTTTGAAATTAACACGATGAGTTTCCCTTAATGGAACGGAATCACCGCCTCGTTAACGCCGTCTTTTATCGCGTGTTACGCCACACTAGCGTCGTTTAAAACGAACAGTTGGTAAACGTTTCAAGCACGTGCATTTTACAACATGCAAAGATGCGCTTCAGTTACCGTTCAATACTGCTCTAGCACAAAAACATCCGGGATTTTGTACACCCAATTTCTGTAGGCCTATTTATTGAACGGCACACTGGCCTGCTTTTCGAATATAAATGCCCTTAGCCAAAACTGGAGGCGGTATAGGTAATGCCTTTGACCTCATCCTCACTGACAGTTGATTCGTCCCATTCTGTGATATGCTATCAGGCTATCAACATAATACAAACAAGATGGTACCCTACCAGCACCACAGAATCAGTTTGGCCAGGGTTGGTGGAATGGGTTAGGCCAAAGGTTAGGACATAACCTTACTGGAGGGGACGTGGTCTAAACCACCTTCCATTGGCCTAGTTTAGTAAATACACGCCCAGCTCTCGTGCTTATGCCAAGTCTTCTTGAATTATGTCTGTTATTCAAATACATATGTAACCATTTTCCTCTGTTGCTGTTGTCCTGATTTCACTGCACTAGTTGGATTACTTGCTTTTGAAGAATTTAGTGATGATTGAAGCAAGAGAGTCTAGCTGTCCATTGGACGAAGAAAGGGTGGAGGTACTTTGAATTTAGCAAGAATGATGAATAAAAGAAGATTGGGTAGTCTCGGATGATTGATAATGGAGCTATAACCCCTCCTAAAATACCATGGTCATTATACGAAAACTGGGTCGCCCAAAGAAGATCAAATAATTTAGTTCAATATTTTATCATCATCGATGTTCTGTTAAAACAAAAACTAATCAAGTATTCCAGACGTTTTGCATACATTTGTATTTTTTTTTTTTTTTTTTTTGCACGTAGAAATACAAAAGTACATGTATATACATTATATATATATATATATATGGAATGTCAAATTTTGGTTATAGGAAAGTTGCTCACAAGGAAAACTGCATATCGAACTAAACCTAACCAAATCTATATAGTCAAACAACCCAAATCGACCTTGTATTGCCACATTTTTGGATGTACAGAGGTATCCATGTAAGCAGCTTTCTGGTTTTGATTTTAATAAAATACTTAGGCCTATTACTTCACGCTATAATATTAAGTAGAGGTACCTAACCTTCGTGCATTTCATATGCTAACATTACATAATCTTAACGACGTGGCCTTTGGTTTAATGATAATATAAGCAAATCTCATTGTTGGTATTCACTGCTTTCTCGGTTAGTCATGACTTTTGGTATGTCCTGAAAGGTCTAGGTCCACATGATTTGGCAGCGCTTCGAAGTAAACACTATTGTGTCTGGGTCTGTAAAAGTCAGCATCAATGAATAATCACAACTTTTGTTTCAGCATTTTTCTTGTAGTCAATGCAAGCGCCACATGCAATACATAGATACTGTGTGACCCATAAGCTTTTAATATGCACGCAAGTATTGTTGACAGTGAAAAGACACCGAAATCTAGTCATTATATAATAAACACGGAGTTCCACTTGGTTTTTATTGCAACTTTTAATCGGTGGCCAGATTTCCAACTGGCAACACACACAATGGTAACCTCGATAAATATTCTGACATAGAAAATAAGTTGGTCTATTAAAACTGGTCCTGTTCAACTGCGTGTTTGCCAAGTTGCGCTTGAACATTTGACACTTGCCGTGAAATAAGTTTTATCTGCTTGGAAACCCACTTTGAAATCACCATTAAAAGACTCGCCGATTCTCAAGTGCCAGAAAATGTGCACACACGGAAGTGGCCAATCGAAGCAGATTTTGGGGAAAAAAGGTGAACTAATTAAATGTTGATTGTAAACTGTCCTTCTCATTAAATTGAAGGCCGCTAGAACAAGAATGCAGTTTCACCTAAAATGCCCATGATCACCTTGAGAACATTTGGGAAAAAGTAGGCCTAAGTCGTTTTTTGGGAGTGCAGCCAATTTCGAAGACGCTTTTTACACGTGTTGCCTAGTGCTGCCTCCATCCGCATTTTGCTTCTTCCACTGGTCTTGCCATTCTTGGTTTTGATATCATTCTCTAATTTTGGATCGATCACATTTATAAACCTCCGAAAGATGTCAGGGTTGTCAAGACCTTCGCTAGCCTTTATGGACAATGAGGGAAAACCCTGTATTATTCCGAAGAGTTTGTTTAGTTTTCAACTAAGAATGAAAACTAGGGAAAATGATTTCTTGTTTTCTTAACAGATTACATCAGGAATTTGTTATCTGGCATTATCATGTTTTGTTTGATGTCACCTGCAGATCTTGTTTGAACAGTAATAATCAAGCAATCACTGATAGCAATAATAGACTTCATATGCACCCCTGTAGACCATCATATCTGTACATCCTATACAGTAGTAGGCTTAAGCTTATCATTTGATAGATTTTCATTTCCCTTTCTAAATTTGTGCATTTGATGAAACCCCCAAAAAATTTCCATGCAAAAACAAGATTCTGTAATTAAGAAATTAAAGCTATCATCTATTTGTAGCTTGTTTTTTTTAATTCGTCTACACTGTGCTATTTTGTTATTAGCATGTGTCACACATCTAGTTTTTCTAATGAAGTTACCTTCAAATGAGAAAATCGATGAAGTTTTTCACATTGAAATGTATGCTATCATGTATTATGCAAAAGTGATTTCCAAACATTTCTCATTTGTCAAGCCAGTCCTCAATTTTACAATCAGTTTTGCTGATAATCAGTGACCAAGATTAGAAACAAGTTATCTTAAGCATTATCTTATATTCATATTTTTTTTGTAAAAATACGGAAAACGTTCTGTGAAAATATCGTTTAAAAATAAAATCCCTTTTGAAAAACCGTTGAAAATGAAAGTAACGTGTTTAATCCAACAATGAATTTATTTTAATTAAACCTTTCGGAAGCATACGTCGAATTTTTTAATTACTCGATACACGTCGAAAATTGTGAATATTTTTTGAAATGTTTTAAAAATAGTCTTCAGTTTGCTTGGTATATCGAGGTAGACAATTTTCGTTGCCATAGTGCTAGTAATTAACGACAATTAGATGTAATTACGCTCCTTCATCGAAATGACTGCAATTACCAGATGCTGCAATTTTATATTTTAGTAACTAGTTCATATTAAACGAGGCTAGGCGCAAGTGCATATTAATTCCAATTAATGGTTCGTGAGAATAAAAAAACTACTTTGAAATTGCAGCCATCAGTGGCTCTTTAAATATCAGCACCAACCACTTTCTTGATGAAATGATAAATTAAATGTCAGTTTTGGACAATAGGCTGCAGCAGATTAGGCCTATTCAACTAATTAAAAAAAGAATCCCTATAGACTTGAATGACCTAATGTATAAGCATTAAATATACTTGCAGTACATGTACATGCACTTGTTTTCAATAAGGAAGAACTACTATTGGTTCGTATAAATTTTGGTATACCCATTATAAGGTTTGAACTGATTTTTTAATATATTTTTCATTCTTTACCCATTTTTGTCATGCTTAAATTCAGTGTGAAAGCGCGGATGTTGGTTCAGTTAGACGTTCAAATTTGTCCTAAAGTTTCTTGCTACAGGATTTTAATGTCTTTTGGTTAGGGGCTGTGATGTCCATACAAATGGCTATAAGGGTCCCCCAAGACTCGACGTTGATAAATCAGACTGTCAAAAAAAAAAGAGTGAATATTTTAACAGTAAATCTAGATCACAATCGTATTGTCGGTTTGGCTTGGCCAAGATCTTATATAGGCCTCTATGCACTGAAGCTTGCATGTCAGCATGTTGTTCAATCAACTCCCAAAAAAGAATACATTTCGGGCTTCTTTTTCCTGGATATAAATTATTGCATGCACTTTATAAATCTTGGAATTATTACCAAGCTGACTTCATGTCCTAAAAAAAGTACAAAAATCACAAATGAAAACTCATTCTGCAAAGGTCTCCTTTTGAAGTCAGTTTGCTGGTAATGCCTGGGAATTATGTCACAATCTATTGAAGCGCAGTGGGTTTTTGTGGACTTCAGTCAGGTGATAGAACTGTGCAAATATTCAGTGACACCATAAGAGTGGGCCTTCTGGTGGCATTGGTAGTTTCGACAAACAACAAGGTGCATTTGTACTGCTCACACCAGCATTCAATAGGAATTGAATCAGCTTTGAACCCTGAAAATGATTTATAGGCCTGCTTGCATTGCTGCAGGTAGGAATAAAAGTCTATGGATAGTCCTAGTTAAACCACTTTTTACCTACCGATAACTGATTAAGCCGAAAGCTCGTACGTGCATATGGTGTACTGTATACGCATTCATGGATTCATATTTATTGTGGTCAATATTATCCCCCCACCATTGCTGCTTGTGGATGCGTTTTAGAAATGGTTGCATTAATCAGGACTATACTATGCAACATTTAAAACTTGTAAAAAATTGCATTTGCAGCTTTTGCATCTTGGAAGGTTTTACTCTTTATCAACAGTGCTATATAGTTTATACTTATTTGTCCAATCATCCTTAAGCATATATTCATAGTTTACTCACTCCCACATTGCTCCACTGACCTAAAGGACCCTTATTCACCTGCAAGGATCCCAAAGCGAATAACGTAAGGTTCAAAAGCTAGCCTGGATATGCTGTAGGTTGGCTACTGCCTTTTGTCTTTATGCTGGTTTAATAATACGGTGATTTGCATATGCTTTTAACCCAAATTTTTCCCTGACACACTGAAGTTGAGTTTACTGCTTTCTTCTAATAAGTTGTATTTATACAACTTTTTATAAAGCATCATTCTTTATAAAGAGTGATGCTGAGCGTTTTTAAAAATAGCATTACCAAAACACATGATGTCCCCCAAATGGCCTGGAATATTGGATTGACCTGGAGTAGTCTGGAAAAAATGATACGTTCTATAAAAGTCAGGGAAATTCAACAAACTGTATTATATTTTCTTTCGCATTTTCGATTATCACGAAAGCCAAGAGATATGGCACACTCATCAGCTTTGAACCCACAGAATTTTGTTGTCGTCTATTCGTACAGCTAATTAATGACAGGGGTATTCAATAACCTATTAAACAAACTTATGTTTATTAATTGATTTTTAATTCAGATAGGCGTAGCTATAACAATTATGGAAAAACTGGTTTAATAGCAGTTTCTGTGATCCCAATGTTAATTCAAGCTGGCCATTTGCTGAAACATTGTAAATTGTGTTCTGCAGATTTTAGTCCCAGAATTGCAGTTATCATGATAATATACCAGGGAAATTGTTTTAAAAACTGGAAAAGTCAAGAAAGTCGAAAATTTAGTTTCTATGGGAACTAAGTTTTATATTGTGGTGCTACATGCATTGATTTGAGTCTTGGTTCTATATAGTTGTTACAGTCGATTTATTCGGATAGAATGTCTTCCTACTGACTCAATTGTCGAGGAATGCCAATGCATCGATAGCAATCATAGATGACAGAACGCCTCAAGTTACTTAATTGCATAGTTCACTCGAACTCGCGCTTTGGGCCATGAACGATTAACTACCTGTGCTTCATTGTGCAGTGTACGCCAATTAAAATGGTAAAAGACACGCCAGCCTTCAAAAAAAGCTAAGCATGATATTATAAATGTACTGTCACTCGGGTAATTAGAAGTATTAGTCAGGCAATTAAAACGAATGATGGCTTGGCATTGAGTTTACATAAAATGCTTAAATGTTGTTTTTTTTTTTTTTTTTTTTTTTTACAGGTGACACCGGTAAGGCGATCAAGAAACGCAAGTCTGGGTCTATCGGGTGAGCACACACTATATACGTTACATATATAAAATCACCCGTTTTATATCGTTTTTATCATAAAAATGGAGTTTCCTCAAGTTGCTGGTAGATGGCATTCTCGTTTTGAAATTGAGCCAAAAGTAATTAAAGATCTGGCATACAATGGGATGCCATTGAGTTTTTACTCCCAAGCCTTCTCTGAAATATAGTACATGTATTGATACCTAAGACCCGGAATCATTTTAACACAATCACGTTTTCCTTGAAATGCCTTTTTTTTTCTCTCTTCTCTTCTATCTGGAATTGTTTGTATTGTTAGCAATTGATGGAGTGATAACGCATTTCTCATTATAGTTTGATATAATTAGAGGCCGAACATTGTAAAGTTAATAGTTGATTTTAAACGATTTTTAAGCATATATTAGACCGCGGCGTGGCAATTAATTTCTTTATCTGGTGTTTATTTGAATGTCAATTACGTGCTTTTGCTGCCCACTTTCTGGACATTTTGCAATCTAATTCTTGTCGATGCTGAATATTTTTTTTATAGTTTTATACCTATTTTTGACATTGACGAATTCTTAAAATTCACGTTTGAGATACACCTAATTGTCTTTGGAGAACTTGTTGGCGAGTTTTTCCATCGAATAAATGGGGTCCTTTATCTTCGGAATAATCATTTATCTCGGAATTATTTATACTCATTAGCTTGATGCAAACTTGCAAAGCTACATGTATTTATACGATTTGATCTAAAGGCGAAACGCATTTTGCTAAATACTTTTCGCCGCTAAATACATTTTTTCATATAGTGTTTACAAATACTTCCATGATCCATCTAATTTCAAACGATTTTTTTTACAATGACATTTTTAAGTACTTGATGTACTCGTTTTTATCATGGGGTTAAGGATGGCGTTTTTTTTATAGCGAATCACTACTTGTATTTCAAGGTAATTTGTTTTAAGAGATTAAAAAAACAATCTTAGTTATTGTGCATGCCATTTCCTCCTATGAAAACATTGGCAATAAATAAACCAAAAAATTGGCGGTTTTATTAAAGTTCAATTCAGTCTGAAATTAGACGGATGTGATGTATACCTGCATGGTTTTCCCAAAGCTGTCATATCCTTGTAAGTCGTGGTAGCAAGTTGATATGAAAAGTCAAGCCCCTAACACAATTATCACTTTATGGAAGATGTCGTATTCTAAAAATAAATGACACAACTTGGTGATATACGTATACCACATGTATACATGGTATCGTGACAGGTTCCATTGCTTATTTCTTTGTCCTTAGTATATAGGATGATAAATTTGAGTGAAAAGGCGAATGTGCACCTTTGCACCTCCTTGAGCATACGTCGTCAGTCTTCCATTAAATGTTTTTGAAGGTGGCTGTGCTTTGATACTGGAAAATGTATTCAAGCTCTAGGCTGTATTGGTTTACTGGTATTTGTAAAATCCGGTACAGCCAAAGTTCTTCGTGTTTGGTGTACATGACCTGTGGTATAATTGTGTGTCAATTTTCCGCCCTGCGCCGAATAGCATCTTTGCATTCCACGGAGGCCAGTGTTTAGCAACGAACACGGTGCCCAGAAATGGTCATGTGTTGCCAGTTTTGTGACCACTGAAACGCATTTGTATATTGTTGCCCAAACCAATTGTTTTGTTTAGGAATGTCTTTGAGCTTACAGGCGGTTAAGTTATTGGAGACTCGCAGAATTGGATGCTATCTATATACATGTATACTATGTAGCACGCATGATGCATAGAATAACACGTGACAGTTGGAAGTCTGGAATCATCAAAATCACATGGTTTGAAGACATGTAATTTAGACCAAGTCTACAACTGTGTATATGTATTCCTATATTTGCTTAGTAAAAATTGAGGCTCTTCCTTCAATATAAAATCGTGCTACCAAATCCCCTGTGTTTGTCATGCAAAAGCGTATGAAAATTCGTATTTGAAGGGTAGCCTAAATACATATGTATATACTTGCAGTTAAAGTTCTCCAATTTTTATTTATAAATTTCATTTTCTGGAGCACAATGCCAGTCGTTAATTTGGGATCCATTATCAGTTCTTCAGATTTTAAACATTGTGCTATCATATATATGTAGCCAATACATGTAGATGAATCCATTTTTTAATATAAAAATGGTGTAGCACATTTGGAGATGTAGAAAAATTGGAGAAATTTCAGGAATTCTTGGTGACTTGTCAGGAAAAGTCTTGTAAAATTTTGAAGAAACTCAATTAAGAGATGAGATGAAAGAAATGTTTGTTGGCATTTAAATTTGTCGTATTTTAATGGTGTTTTTATATACCAATTGCAGACTCAGTCCTAATGCTAAGCTCCGCAGCTGAACTCCCGTGTGCTTAATAGCCAAATAAATGCAATTTCCTGCAAGAATTTTGCATATATACTCGTTATCTTCACCAGGAGAAAACACCGATTTTTTTCTGGGTGTACATGTATATTATACGCGTTGAAAAGTGGAATAGGCTATATCGCACGCGTGTTTCGGAATAGCCTTATTTCACCCTTTGTGACTGACACCCTAATGACAATATAAAAGCTCATAAAATGGTGTAATCTTACTGCCAATCTTTCAATGGCACATAATGTTCATTTAAATTAATCCCAGAAAATCGGGGGAGTAAAGTGGAATTACCATTGGCAACCTAAGCATCGTGCTTGAAATTTAAATCGGTTCATGTCTGAAATGTTGTTGGCCAAATAGTTGGGAGGTTGTCGTCGTAATTTGAAACTAGGAAGATTATGACTACTTTAGCTACCCGTTATGCCCTGGTATCATGGGTGATTTGCATTCACGCATTGACCTTGTTAATAATTATAATGTTCGGTTTAATAACTTCTCGTGCAGGTTCCATGTATTTGGCTAAGCGCTTCTCGCACGAACACAAATGCAATGCCACGGATTTTTATCTCTGGATCGTTTATATAGCACTTCCTTGAAAATTGACAGTCCAATAATAGGATTATTTCGTAGTGCTAAGTGAACTGAACAGAAATGAAATGCAAAGTTAAAAAAATCCCTCGATATCATTTGTAATGGTTTGCGATGGCACACACTCTTAAAAGTTGGACATTAGTTTAATCTCGTGAATTAACCACTGAACGGTGTAAATTTCAATTTAATTGCAAATTACTTTGTGATGATGATTAATTTTCATATTATATTTAAATTTCAATGTTCAGTGTTCCATTCCTGAGTTCACATAGATAGCCTATGATTACTGAACATGTACATGTGTGCTAAAATATCATCGAAACATTCATGTTCTATCCAACAGCACTGGACAACCAGCAGGGGTTCTTCATGAGTGGCTAGTAGCTCTAGCCGGAAACGTTTATTTTGGCGCATGCGCGCATTGACATCCGTTGATTATTTCAACGGATGATTTTCCGGCTGGAGCTACCAGCCTCTCGCGGGAAAAACCATAGTGTTTTATTGTAAACTTGAGAGTATACATGTAGCTTATCCAGCTTATATAACATTATCTGAAGAAGTTAATAAGACATTTTAACCCTACATTTGTATAAGATTTATTTCATTGAAGTCATTAAATTGCATGAGAAAATGAAATTCACTGCAGCCTTTCTTAAATCAAAAAAGCTATTTTATAAATCCTTCCCTGCGTAATTGCCACTTTGTGATATATAATTTCTAAAATTCCTCTCCTTCTTGCATATCTTTTTAATTATTGTTATACTCATTCAGGTTTTATTCCTCCTTTAACAATGGGATTTTGATTACCTGCTCCAGAGAGACGGGCCTTATTAATACTCTTGTATGCATACCACTCAGTGCCATTATTTGTCAAAAGGGGAGAAAAAAAATGATATGTAGCTAAGCTTTAACAAAGAAAAAAAAATTCCTTTTTGATGCCTATCATGAACTCGCTGAATTCAGTTTATAGCCAACAATTTTTTTAATGTTATGCAAGGAAATGTGCATAAACTGATGTTCAAAGAATAGTTATCTTAAATATTCACTTGTCAGACTCGAAAATATGTTCTTTGATCATCCAGGACGGGGTTCAGACATCCTTAACGGCTTATAGAACTTAATTCATGACTGTACTTCGGGAATTAATTACACCAACGATGTACACAGTGCAAGTTTTAAGATGCATTCGCTACAATTGATTGGTTTAATAGAATATATTAAACGGTTCAATAGCGCACTAAAACAGACTAACATAGACACATTATCCAACAAATGTGATTGTTTGTCATTAATGCAAGAATTTCTAAGGCTCAGTTGGAAGATATTCATGTACATGTACATGTGTAAAGGGTATATATAGTTGTAATATTGCACTTCATTTCGTATTTGCTTCAAACTAATTGTGACCTGTATCCAAATGTCACATATGTACGTTTGCGATAGATGGCAATGGGAGTCTTGCCTCTTGCATAATTTTGTTGGAAGTTTTTGATTGCATTAATTTCAAAAGGCCTCAAGCCATTCATCTCTTGTGCTTTTGCAAAAAAAGGATTGTCTGTCTTATAAAAATGAAACTGCGCTACATGTACAATATACATATGTATACACGGTGAGTCTTAAAAAAACAAGGTTGTTGCGATGAAACGGAATTGCAAAGATTAATATCTATTACTGCTGTGATGAATATATTGTTGGTTTTAATCCGTGCACCCGGATGCCATCTATAAATAAATGAAAGTACAAGTCCATTAATCATTTTTTTTCGTTGTAATTGATTTTGGGGAAAAAATTAATTTACAATGCATATGGAGAAAAAAAAAACGTAGGCCTACAATGGTTATAATTAAACTAAAGTTAAGATTTTTTATTTATCAGAATTTCATTGTCACGCATGTATTTAAATTAATGTAGGGCATAACTGTTGCCAAATCCATTTCTTTCAGAATTTGGAAACAATTGTTGTGGCGAACACAATATACATGTAGTTCCGTTCAAGTTGCGAATCTTAGCCCATTTATAGCCAAATTGGGCTTAATTCGTACTGACGGAGGCTGAGATGAGCCTCCGTCACTATACGAATTTAGATGAAGCGCCATAGATTAGAAGCTCCACAATATAGAATATCACAAACTCTGCTAGCCCACTCAAGCCTCCATCAATAAGCATGAACGTAGCTTAATTAGCCTGGCTAAATGTTTCTACCGTGAATGTATACCTAATGTTTCTCCTTTTTTTTTTCCCAAAAAAAGTATGTTTGTATTTATACCAATTGTTTTTTCAAGTCAAAGGCTACATGTACATGTATATGTAGTTCAAATTTCATCTTACGTGTATATTGTAGGAATTTTTTTAGCTATTTTATTTCTGTATAGCACCAACCTTGAATGCTCGCATTAATTTATTTTTTTCCAACTTTTGATTTTCCAAACAAAAAATCAATGCTGTTACGGAATTATCATAATAATTTCCATCTGTGTAATTTTCGGCTCGGGCGTGTTATTTTTTGTGTGCCAAAATCGGCGTGCAATTTATTTCACATGCGTGGCATTATTCCGCAAACTTGCTTAATTTGACATGCATAATTTGGATTTGCTTTTATAAAACCATATAAAATGCATGTACCGATGTCGGCGATATAAAGCAAACAAGCACTCTATACAAATGACTCGAAAACAAAAAATATAGCAGTAAATTATAAAAGAATACATTTAGCAATTATAAAACAGATCGGGTCTGTATAAGGTCTATATGTGCGGCTAACAAAGGTTAGCTCGCCATGCACGTTAATTAGCTCTGTTAGTTATTACAGTGTTATTCTCTTATAGCTTGTGGGTTGTTGTATACATATTGTTCGGAAAAAGCCTTTATTACAGACATGCATGTGTACGTGATGGAAGAAACGATGAGCTTGTATACATGTGGTGATAGTTGCTCTTGATATGACGATATCTTTTTGCGACTCTGTTAGTGTTGACTATATACGAGATAATCAATAAATGGATTTAATGAGATTGTTTATATCGATCATTTCTAGACATAGTTGATATTCTTTACATATAGGTTCTACATTAAATTTATTTTAAGTAGGCTCGAAAAGTTGGAAAGCGTTGTTTTTATTTGCTTTTTTTGTGAAGATTATGACTTTGTCTGAAATGATGATGAAAGTAAGTTCTGCTGTATCAAGGGCACACAAATCACAAAGTTAATAAGGAATCCGAATGTTTTAATGGCAGGTTAATCCTGCAGAATAAGTTTATAGATACTGGTACATTAAATTAGCATGATTTAGCAGTTTAGTAACAGATTTCCATACATGTATATACGAAATGGCGCTCAAGTTATAATATTTAATGCCTATAGGCATTAAATATTATAATAATAATATTATAATGTTGATCTGCAAGAGAGATAGTCAGCTTTGATAACCTTTGCTGGATAAACATTGTTTGCATGATGGGAACCATTTGGTAATTGTTAGTTTTCTCATTATAGTGCACGTATACTTCTGCCCACTAAATTAGTCACTATCTTAACTCTGGCTATTTTTTGTCTGTATTCATATATAGGCTAAAGTATATACATGTAAATGTGTTTTAAGCGCATATAGATTCTGAAGTTTGAAACTTAAAATGAGCATGACCTGTTAGGAAGAACAGCGTGGAACATGGCATGCAGCGTTTCGATTGGTTTCCAGATGGCGGGAATTTCCGATTGCCCAATCGGAATGCAGCATTTCAGACCATGCCATGCCCCCACGTTGTTCTTATCCTTAAGGTTCAGTTTGACTAATAATTATTAACTGTTTGGTAAATTTGTTGAATTGTGGAACATGTAGTCTTGAGATATATGATTATGTTTGACTCGTTGTGTATAGGATTGTCATTGAATATTGAGAATATTTTATCAATGCATAAATGTTTTTGGAAATGATTTCAGCTGGGATCACCTGAATCTTAATGCGACAATTTTGCATAAAACTATCATTGTTATTATAATGTACGTTAAGCGAACGATGCAGGTAAAATGTACTATACGATTCAAAATTTTTAATTTTAAATGCTAAATTCTTGTTAAATTCTGCATAGAAATCAAATGGGAAATTCCCATTTTAACTAATTGTGAAATTAATTTACGTAAATAAAAATCGAAATTCGTTTTTCACACGTTTCAGCCAAAACATAACTGGTATAATCATTGAATTTATTAGGCGTGCATGTTTGTATTTGAATTTGGACAATGGTCAAGTAAAATTGTTTTAAAAACTGGAAAAGTCAGGGAAGTGGAAAATTTCTATGGGAACCATGATACAACAAAGTTCAATATTTTTAGCAAACATTAGGAAAATTATGGATGATCAGATGTAGGCTATCTCATGTGTGGGAGATTTGGTGTTTTGTTTCTATATGCTTTCGTATATTTTTTACAACCCGTTCTCAGCCCTGTCATGTTCTTGTGCAGTAGGTTTGTTTTTGTTGCCTTGGTGCGTTGCGCTATAGGGATTTCCCCCTCCAGGGCAAAGCACCCTGTATTCCAGTTGAATGGAAACCTGAGCAATGTTTATTCAAATGTCAATGCGTACCCCTCCTCCAACTCCTTCACCCTTGTTGTTGAACATATATTTAGGGCATCTGTTATATAATAATTGCTTTATTCCAGCGGAGCTTCGTAGCGAAAGGCAGGCCATGATTAACGCGCCGATCAATAATTTCAAACAATACTCGCAAAACGCTTGATAGTTCTAATACAAATTGCAGCTTTTTTTCCCTAGCGGGTTAGGTAAACCCATTAGAAGCAGCTGCCTCGCATGTTTTGCATTATTGACCGAGAGAGAGGTTAAAAAAAAAGCCAGGAGGATGGGAGAAATAAAAAAGGGCACCCATTGTAACACTTGACAATAATACAGGCATGTGTTGCGCCCGTTATCGTTTTCCATTAGAAATTTATTGTATTGTGGAGCGAAAGTCGAACGCAAATGACACAGGGTTGTATTCCGAATGAACGGTAAGAATGCAGAACACCAGGATAAACAAAGTTGGAGAAAACGTGACAGTGCCAAATAGGTATAGTGTCGAGGAAAGTGGGAAGGAGGGCACGTTGACAAGTATTGTGCTTTTCTCAAGTTATTGATTGTAGGCGAGGGCGAGGGGGCAAACTCACACATGACCTATTACATTCAATTTGCCCTCTACTCCATATGAAACCACGCCAGGCGAACACTGTGCTAGCTCAGGTGAGCGTTATCCAGGTGGGAGAATTTTAGGCAAATTCTTAGACTATATGGAAGTCAAGTTTTATTCATGACTGCCAGCACTTGATCCTGGAAAAAAAAAAGCATTGTGCAAGAATATGAGGCGAAAATTGGTCAATGGAATGTTCACGAATTTCATTTCGAAATGTACATGTATGTAATATATAACCACGAAGATTTTTTGGCCATGATTGGATGTGGTTATTTATCTCGTCTTGACCTTTTCATTTCTCAATGTAAGGTGGAAACTTTGTTTTTATTGAAAACAAATAGTTCATTTGTTCAATCTAAACCCAGTTTCAAAAGTATAACTTCTAACTGAAGCAGTTTGAATCATTCTCATTCAAATATAAGTTCTCGAAATTATCTTACATGAAATGAATTCAAACAAATGTACGGACGCTCAGAGCAGACATACGGCGCTTCTGATGGGCCTTGTTGTGTTGGAAAGGTAAACACGTCTCCTTAGCCTAATGGGCCAATTAGAAAACATCATTCCGAGTGAAATCCTGTGGATAACTCGTTTGGCGACGTAAAGCTGACATCTTGCCATAAACTCCATCAATAAGTAAAAGTACATCTACACGTGAATATAAGTTTTCTGTTGAGTATCCGAATTCATCACTTTATAGTTTTATTACCGTCTGTCATGCCGTAAAAAAGGTGGGCAATTCTAAAATATGGAGATTTTTCTTGTTTTTGGGGGGTTACGGTTTCACCTCGAATATTGAAGTGACCAATAGGAAATTTTTGGAATGTTAACTTTTTTTCCCATTTCGACTAAAGGACAAGGACTGATGTCCAAGAGGGACAGTACAACATAGTCGATTCTCTTGTTCCTGTATGCGGATTTATTTAAGGATCCCTCGTCAACCATCAATATGTGCCTATATGCAGCGGTAGTGATTGACTTACTCGACTGAGCACTGATTCAAAACACGTTGCTATGGCAACATAAAAAAACAGATTGCACAAGAGGGATTCTCTCTCTCTTCAGGAACCCCCACCTCGCCTTCACGGACTGAAGCCTTTTTGCTGTTAGGGACCCATTGTGTGTTGAAAAGACATGCGAACCAGAGAGGAGAGCAAAAGCCGTTGTTTGCATGGTATACACTATATATGTAGTCCAAGTTTGGGGAAAAACTGGCGGCCCTCTTCAGTTTTTCTCTCACAAAAGCGCAGATTTCGGGCTTAGAGATCCATTTATCATGTGGAAAGCAAAGGAAAGACCAGATTAGCCTTGCGGGGGAGGGGGAAACCGAGAATCAATGCGTCGTGGGGGTAAAAATCGTGGAATAAAGAGCAGATGAGGGAGGCTAGATGACGGACGACCCTGCTCCTAAAAAAGTGAATAAATGATGGGACAATGGCATTACTTATTGAGGTTTGTTCTGTGGTGCATCGCCCGTTGTACGGGGTGTCGCATTGTGGAAATTTCTAATCGGTAATGGATTTCCTATGCATCGTCACCACTGCACTTTGAGAGAGATTTGGAATCAGTTTTGAGAACGTCAATTCTAGATAAGTTAACTCCTAACCGCCTGATTTGAGAGCCACCATTTGCTTATCTTTGTTTCTAGCAGCTGGGGTTCCCGCAAACGTGGAATGGTCAGGGAAATGTCAACGGATCCAGTTATTAACTATATCATAAAAGTGAAGGCATGAAAGTCATGCCTGCGATGCAGCTATGGAAATGGGGAATTCATCTTTTAACATCATTTTTACGTATAAACACGTTTTTTGTAATCAAGAAAGATTTTATTGTCTAATCGTACAATTATTTAATGGCTGGACTGTTGGCTAACCTTCTAATACAATTTAGTTTAATTAGTTATGGGTTTTAATTCAGATTATGAAAAATGAACTAAAATATTCTAATGTAGTATACATGTAGTTCGGACCAAGATTAAGTAAAGCTGGAGAATTGCAAGATAATATATTGTAAATTGCGCTCTAAAACAGATTCTTTGAGCATCGAAACCAGACATCGTTAGGCATATCGTCATATTTTTTATTAAAACCTTTTATTTAAATGACTTGGTGTATGCTTGGCTGTCTGTTTGTTTTAACTTCTTTTAGGCCCTTTTTGACCAACTTTCACACGTCCTACAGAGCTCAAATTTTGTGTATAGCTCAGTCTCATGGAATATCTTCTTTTAACAAATTTTAGTACAATTTTGTTAACACTATTACGATTTAAAATATGTAATTTTTCATGCAAAAAATGCATTGCATTAATCAATGTAAAACGGTTACGCTATTTGCAATGACGTTTTTAGATGACGTTATGAGTGCTTGATAGCTTAACCGTTCTAATACCGCTGACATGTGAGCTCAACAGCCAAGCACCGTTCTTGTCAATGTGTAAATGAAAGGTTTTAAATTTCACGATTACTTTGTTTTTTTGTCAGCAGGTTGGTTCGAGGTCCTTCTTCGAGACTGTGGTCTTAGAACAACTTCTTTAGTCTATAGATAGTGGTTGTATGCTGAACGTGAGATCCTCTGTTATTTCTAGCTGAAGAATGTCTCACTCAATGTTAAGAGTCGCCTAACTATTTGACTTCACGACAGCAGCTAGTGTATACAAAATAACTTCAAATATAAGTTTTTTATTATGCAGTGTTTGTGCTAATTTTTTCGTTCAGTAATGCAAAATGTGACAGATGCCGGCCAAAATACCCCGAGGGGAGAAGTGCAAATTTGGGTAAAAGCAACAGACTGGCACGAGATTCGCATTTATTTAAATACATGATATGTAGAAATATGAAAAAAGAACAATAGGTACAAGATTATTCAGGTTCATCATGTTGCATGAGGTTGCAGTTCAGCTGTAAAGGAAACAATCATATTTTTTGAAGCGCTGTCAGTAGTCAATTCAGCAGGATAAGAAGAATTAAGTACGATTTAGGATTTTTTAATGGGTTAATTCCTGATAAATATGCTTTAAAAAAGTAAACATTGTATATTTTCTTCAATGGTTTTGTTGCATTGTACAAGACAAATATAATTTACCTCTTAATCCAATGACATTTGGTAATCTAAGATAATTGCATGAAATATTATTGGCATCATATATATACAGTTGTTGAGATATAATTTCATGGCTGTTAAGTTGTCAAAATATGGATGATTCATTTATTCATTTTTTTAATAACGGCTTATTTATTCGTATTTTTGGAGATTCAGTTGTTTGATAGCTGAAGCATTTATGTTTTTTTTTTTTTTTTTTGTATTCCGACCAATACAATGTGGTTGTTAATAATTGCCAATGCGACTTTGTACGTATCACCGTATATTTTGCTATCAGACTTTAAATTTTGTCCCCATATTAAATTTTATGACAGTGAATAACGCAGTTGGCTTGCTAATGTTGCGTTTTCATTATTTTGATAGCTTGGCAAACGTCTATTATAATGTGGAATGGTTTTATAAGTTCCTTCACGCTTAAATTAATGCAAAAATGATGTACATCGCAATTTCTCTTAGTCAACCAGCACTGAAAAACAAAATTCGTCCAAATTACCTTTTCAAAATTATTCCCATGACATTATGCCATAATATTCATTTTGACGTAAAAGTACATTTTTATGACACAAACGGATAGCGTCATTGACATTAGTCACACTATGTGGAAAACATGCTTCATCACAGTCAAATGTAATTTGAAATTTCTATAGTCTATAAATATTGAAGAATGATTTTTTGAAAAGTTGAACTAAGGAAACGGTCTTTGCAATTGTTTCTGTATTTCTACATGTGACAAGCCTGCATTTTTGTATACTTTTTCATAAAAATGCATGTCTTTTCATGTTTGGCAAGGTATATGATGATTAAGTCAATACATGGGGCCTAATCATAAAGGGAGTATATTGTTCGAATATGGCGACTGAAAGCATACGATTTAGAGATATATAATGTATATTGTATTTGTATTACCATATACGAGTGCCGGTGCAATGTGGCTTCAACTGCATGTTTATGTAGTCATTGTGAACAACATAAGGATTTCACTTTTCGACATTGTATGCATGTACTCTCAATTTTTGTAATGCGCACTCTATCCACTATAAGATTAATGCAAAGTTGGCGTCCAGTATTTTACTTTGCCACCCATCAATTTACGGTAATGACATTGAGTTGTACAATGAAAATATAGCTAGATACCCCCATTATCCCATGATTGCTTTGTTGGCATGGCAACGGTCAACACAAAAGCTCTGCTGTTAAACTGATGAAAACCCATAGGTGAAAAAGTGGCTTTGGACGGTATACGTCAATGTTGGTGGATTTCTTTGATATTATTCAGCACTGGGGTTTATAGAGAAGTAGGGGGTGGGGTGAATTGGGCTACACTGCAGTTTAGAATGATACATTGTATTATATACAACGCTGCAGCGACCTTAATCATCATTTCAGCCCCCCAAATCCTGTACGGCCAATTTCCCTTAAGTCCTCTGATTGCGAGGCAAGACTTTGAGCCTTTACTCAACCGACTTTTCGGGATTTTCATTATTTAGCCTAGGTGGACTTTCAGAAGTTTTATACATAATGTATCGAGAAGAAGAGAAAAAAAAAATCGGTGGAAGTTTTAACAACGTCTTGGTTTTTTGGGATAATGCCACGTGTTAGTTCTATATACAATATAGATCAGAATGAGTACATTTTTTTTTTTGCGCTGGAAAATTTGCCTCAATCCCCAACTGCATAAAATTTCGATTTTCCAAGATATTCGGCTTTTGGAATTTGGTCGTCACCAGCTTAAATTTCTCGAGTTGTTGGAGCCCTTTTACGAGTTTCTTATAGTTCGGGATCTGGCCTGTATAATTTACTAGGCAACTTTAGTAAGACATCCACGTCGGATTATATGTCAAGGCATATATATTTATAATTCCTGTTTTGAAATTAATATTAATTCAACCGAGCTTCGGTGGAAACACTTAAATTATTATAAAACCCTGCGTAAAAGTGTGCGGTGATCGTGAAATTTAGATAAATTATTCGGTTATTAAATTTGCAATGCCATGCTGCAACGTGGTATCTACGTGTGTGAGGCCTGTATAATCAAACAATATGTTTTTTTCTGTAAAACAGCATTGATTGTGCAAGCACGTTTTAGTGCATTTAACTCAAGATTTGGTGATTTTGGCTTCATCTGGCCATGCGCACTATAGGCTATTCCCGTATAATCTTTCTTTGAATATTTAAAATTTGTTAATGTTAATGGGGATTTGATGTTTTTTCTGCCAAGATACGTCGCTACAATTTCTAATTACATAGGCCGTGTTTGCAAGGGCAAATTGCGAAATAAATCTCTCTTGCTTCAAGATGCAAGAGACCATGTATGTATACCTTAATTGATGAACTGTGGGAATTTTTGGGATTGATGAGATCTGGAATACTTTGAGAACAACGAAAATGTGGTAACCACATATTAGGCCTTTTTTGCAGCGCATAAAAAAATCAACAACATACCTCCCAATTAAGGCGGAATTGTACGGATCAATCCGAAAGATAACGTAGAATTCGTGAGCTTCGGATGGTAGATGCTAAAGGAGGTCTTCGTAGCATCTGCTGGTAAAAAAATCAACACTGGAAAGCAAACTTTTCAACCCTTTTTATCTGGTTGTTTCTTCCTTACACGCCCCTGCCATATCTATACCTGTGCATTACTGTTTGTGTAAATAGTTTTATGTGCTTTGCATTGTAAAGATTTGTTATTACAACTTCTTATGCATACATGTTTTATATCTTACATTGCAAACTTAACATTGTTAAATATTTGTCTGAAGCATACAGTATATAATATACATTGTTGATGTATGTCTTTATAGCAGGAATCAAGCTCAAATCGATAATCCATATGCAGCAAAAAGAACTGATCAAAAACCTGTTTGAAAGCCTTATCAACGCGTCAGGGGTCCTGGATTTGGAAATGCAAGATTTTATCAAAACCATGCATACATTCAGATAAAGTTCTAGCTGTGCCAGGGGCTACTCGATATCTGCATATAAAATATACATTATAAGTTATTTCATATAACATACAGTAAAACCTGTTAAAGTGACCACCTGTATACAGTGACCGAATTTGGCCATTTTTTTGTGGTGATCACCTTTAGCAGGTTTCACTACACGTATAGGAATCTGCATATACTGCAGAAAATACATTTTGCAAAACTTTATAACCAGCATACAGTATATTTATTATGCATTCATATTGTTAACCCTGTGACCACATTAGGGTCTATGTGACCACACGAGTTTTGAAATCTTTAAATCGTTAATTTTAATAGGATTTATTCTTCGAAATTCCATGCAGGTACATACATGCACAGTTATCTTAGATTTTTTAAAAGATCCATTTTTCTGGAAGTGGTGAGTTTGCTTTAATCTTGACGACATTGGCAGCAACAAATGAAACATCTCCTTGGTAAAAAACAATTTTACTGGGTTCATGATTAGCTTTAATGTAAATATGTCATCCTTGGGTTTAAAAACGTGTTGGGTGCCATTTGTAGACAGACCCCAGAGGTCATCTGAATTTCCAAAAAAAAAACATTTGGTCATCTAAGGGCTTAATAAAATAAAATGGTAATAAATAAATGCAACTTGTTTTCCAGCTTAGTGTAGAACATCTATTCATATGCCTATAGACTTTCACATAAATTCGATTTTTTTTTGTCTGGAGTATATATGCTAGACGCCCATATTGTACATTAGTACAATGTAAAATCGATGCCCAATCTACATGTACGTCGCTTCATTATAAGTATTTTTTTGTATACTATTGACTCCCCTTTGAACACTGCAGAAAATGGATTCATTGAAACACACCAGTGGTTTTGGAGTGGACACCTAAATGTCAAATCAATCATTTCTGTTTGTTGCCCTAAATTATGACCACTCAAAAGATGAAAGTCAATAAAGCCACACATATCATGATGATATTCTGCAAATGCTAAATGTGAACAGGTGATCCTTGCTCATGTATTCGCTTTAATCTATACTGGGTCCAGGACCACAATTCCTCAACTACCCCGAGCTCGTAGATGTAAGATTTGACAAGGGGTAAAAAAGTTAGATGGATTTGGCCAAACCGCTCGCAGTCACTGACCTCTGTGCCACGCTGGCGAGGGAGAAAAAAAGGTGGCTTAGGGGGCTGTAGGGTGTAATGTTCTTGCTTTATCCTCATTTACAATAAGTATTTTTCAATCTAAGGTACATTCCTTTCTTTTTACTTTTTGGAGGTTATTTAGAAGAATAGGATGAAATATGAATAATGACCGTTTCCGCCACCCAGAGCTATATTCCTTTTCTTAAAAACGCGTTAATACCATAGCATATTTTCAGGATTAAGCCAATTCAGAATTTAAACGATGCTATCGTTTTCCTTATGTGCTATGGTAGTTTACCCGCCAGCCATCTTGTTTCTTCAGAAATGTGTTGTTGGTTGATCTGAAGAGTCCCCCATATGCATGCCATGATGAAAATTTGCAGAATTCTTGTCTTTCTTTTTTCCTTGTTGTTCATAACAATTTTTGAACGAGCCACAAACCTATAATCAATACAGTGTGCCGTTTGATTCTTGATATTTTTAAGCATGTCACGTTTTGTTTTAACCAATCTGGCAATATATCTGTAGTAACTGAATTCGTATAGTTCTATATGCAAATGGCGATGCAGCATTGGAAAAAAAAAAGACAAACATCTTGTCGTGTGTTTTGACAAGCTTAACCATTAGCATGGAAGATATAGGATTGGGTGGGTCTATATAAAGTACGGTAGTAGGGCCTACCTTTATGTGTATGTCAAAGTTTGGTTTCAAGTGGAACTACTGTACATGCACATTGTCTTCTGCTGCAATTCTTCAAGGAATAAGAATTGGAACTGTCTTGGAATTACTGCTTCATTAGCTGTCTGCAGAAATTAATTTTTGATAACATTTATGTGAAACACAATTAATTTGACAATCATTCTAGATATCACATGATATAAATTCCATGATTTTGCAAACAATTCCAAACAACGACGATTTGTATTTATTTCTTGTATATTAATTGGAATGGACCAGGCAGTTCTGGTTTCCTTCATTGTCAAAACATTCACGTTCTATATGAAATTCTTACGATAATGGAGAATAATTATTACAAAACGTTATTAGTGTTTGGCAAAAAAAACATGATTTCCATGAAAATATTCTATTGTTAACTTGTTATCATGTTAACTATTCTAATGTCATGCTATGTGTGATGTCACTACTTTATATATAGACACTTTAATAGGATTAGAAATATTTAGGTAAAATAGCTTTTTTTTAAGTGATTGTGCATTTTTTTAAAATGCATTTTGTTTTTGAAATTGCATGTGCCAGATTTACAGAAGCTTTCTATAGATGATGAATTTGGGTGAAACAATTGCAACAAATGGGTGTTCTTTAAAAACAAGCAGCTCATTTAGACATTTGTCATTCCGTCATTATACCTTTTGTGACTTTTTTCAATTATGTATATATTCCTTACAGTGAAGAGCAGCTTGCCCCACAAACCTCGTTTTCTCTCGATGAAAATTGGTTTCACCTCTTTCGAAATTCAACTATATTTTTTTTTTTTTTTGGTAAATGGACATAATGCATGCACGTGCCATGCATAACCGAGTTTGAGATTCCCGTGTCTTTTAAATGTGGACAAAGTGGATGACTGGAAATTTATGAAGGTTGTCCTTTTCACATGTGCACTTCGTAATTAGATGGCGAAACATCCATTCACTGCTTCGGCTGGTCACAATTATGAATTAAGCAAGTGTTTGCATGTGCTATTTCTTAAGCTTTTCGACCACAATAACTAAGCCTCCTGGGGTTTTCTGTATAGAATATGCCCAGAAAGAAAAGATAAGAATAAAAACACTTAAGTACAAAAAAAATGTTCGAGAAATATTTTTTAGAGCTTTTCGTAAGTAGAACATGTTTGGGGATTATTAACGAATGCGTTTTAAAACAAGGATAACCATCAGAATACTCCAAACGATATGAAATTACAAATGTCATAATTAATAATGTTAAGCAAAAAATTTAAAGTAAACGTCATTTTCATGATTCTGACATCCATTGTACTAGTAAGGGTTCCCCCAGACCTAGAAAACCTGAAATTGTTAGGGCAACTGAAAAGACCTGGAATAGTCAGGGGAAACGTGATTTAGTTAGAAAACAATCAGTAAAATTGAGCATGTATCCAAATAAATGTATGGCATTTATACGTAGGCCTACTTGTAGCTAGTTATTTGTTAACATAAAAGCCAAAGAGACGGTTCACTCAGTATGATCTGTAAGAAATTGCGAATTACCCATTATTCAGGGAATACCCCTTTTATCAGCATTGCACTATTGGATGCAGATCATTAATTTAGGAATGAAGTTAAGGTGATGAATGTTAAGACTATTATTACATGTTTTCTAATACACATGACTACAATTCAGTTAATTTTAAATGTCTATAGTAAAACCTGTGAATAGCACAAGCCAATTGAATCAAACTAAAAGTTGTGCTATTTGGGGGGATGCGCGATTTCAGTGTAATTCGAGGATAACCATCAGGTTCACTATATATATTGGCCCTATAGGTTTCACTATACAAAAGGGGTACTCAGTAGAGTAATCGTACATCTGCGATTTCGTATCATTTCGTAAAAGGCAACCGGTTAACCGCGGTTGCTCAGGAATGCACTAAATCACGTGGCCCAAAACAGCCACCTGATTGGCTGAATTTCTAATGCGTACCTCCAAATGAGCAATGGGTCAATCAGGTGGCTTTTTTGGGCCACGTGATTTAATGCCTTTCTGTGCAACCGGTTAACCGGTTGCCTTTTACGAAATGATACGAAATCGCAGATGTACGATAACTCCACTGAGTACCCCGATTATAACAATCCTAAATCTTACATTTTCATGAGTCACATTTTTTTTGCAATCTCAGTAGCTATAGGGTAATATCAAGAAAATTTGTTTTAAAAACTGGAAAAGTCAGGGACATTGACAATGTCATTTCTTGGGGGTGTAAGCCCGTTATAACATATCTCAGAGAGGCGCCTTATGTAAAATTGTCAATATCGGTTACACATGTTTTTAACGTACGTAACACAGGAGAATGACGCTGATGAGCTTTTGGAGTTGGTTGAACTCTTAATTCTTACTAGTTTTGCAAAGTTAAAAGAATAATGCCAGGGAGGTATGGGCAACAAAAACCGAGCGCTTAAAATAAGGGGAAGCGAGAGATAGAAAAGGGGAGATAAAAAAGATAGACATTGAAGAGCTTGCACTGATGAGTAGAAAAAAAAATCACAGTTTTAGGGGGTAGAAAGAAATCAAGGGGAATTGGATGGGGAGTGCTTAGAAAAGAAAACAAGAAAAAAAAAAACATACATGGGGTGTGATTGATGTCTCCCGTTGATGTATTAGCAAATATCAGTCTGCATATTTCTAGTCTTTGTCATTATATAATATGCGCCTTGCTTATCCCTCATAACTTGTTCGGGCATCAACAATTTCAGCTTTTTACTTTTCCATTTTCTTATACTTACTATTTTTGGCCCTCGGTGACCTTTCTGTCCATTTTTTTTTTTGGAAGGTGAGCACCTACGCTATTATTTCTCCCCTCATGTTTTAGCCCCAAAGGTAACCTTATAAATGACTTCTTGTGGAAACTCGGAGAAACTGACAGAATTAATGATTATCAGTTAGTTGTATTGATTTATATATAAAAAATAATCTGAATGAATAATAGAATGAAATCCTGGTGATTTGTGGACAGCTTGCAATATTTGATTGCAATCTACCATTTTTTTTTTTTTCGAGACTGCCACTGCAATCATCCAACCCTCTCTAATATTAATCACGATTATTAACCTAATGAGCGTCAGAAATTATTCCGCAAAATTGGAAATAAAGGGTATATCCCTAAAAGATCGACAGAAAAAATCCCTCAACACTTTGAACAGTTGAAATTATTTATGTATGGAATCTAAAATGTGTTAAATGGGTTTATAGTGATTACGTTGATGTTGACAAATGCAACAGTATGTGTTGCTAAAGTAATACTGTACATGTATTGCCTTCAATAGTTTTTTTAATTTCATAGGTTTTGCTGCTGCTGCTTTTATGTTCTATAGCAAATAATAATTACACCTTCTTCACACCGACCAAATCAAGTGCACTGATTTAGATCAAGTCTTGATCGAGTTGCGCGAATCCAATCAAGTTGTCTGCTCCACTTGATGTGTATCACGT